>JACXSL010001484.1:0-29000 GCA_019514585.1 Dendrobium officinale
CTGCTCGGTACCACTCGTCATCGCGGCTCGGTATCGCTGACGTGGTTGCACCTGATTTGCCGCCAAACATAGAGCTGAGTCCAGCATCCACAGAGAATAATTTCTCTTTTAGAAAGCCTGCACTCTTTTGTATCACAATCCAAGTGAGATGTCAATGCCATCAATAATAGTTGGTATTCAATCCTCCTTTTCTTTACTTCATTCTCTTCTCTCTCTCTCTTCATACAAAAATAACGATTCACGTTTATCCTATGCCTTCACTAATAAATCAAAATGTGATCGATAATTGTATGCTTGGCTTTATCAACAAAACCAATCAACAGTACTATCAAATGGGCTAAAAGTGAATGAAACATAAATTCTCATGGCATATCTCAACCACCTCACTTCTCCATATTTAAATCAATTTAAAGAAGCCGCATGAATCACGCTCTGCTTTAATATGCCCGATCCAAACCAAGTTGATGCCACATTTCAGGTCTGATATACAGATCAAAAGAGCTCAGCTCAAACTCAAAGATTAGGATATATTTTTCTTTTAAACTGTTCTGGCCTTATTTACATCAGGCCAAATGTAACAATTTTTTTAATTTATGTTCAAAATTAAAGAAATTTTTTAATATTATATATAATTTTAATTTCAGTGTAAATTTGATAATTATTAAGTTTATTATAATGTAAAGCTTTCATCCACCTCTTGATGTTGATGAACAATTAGTGAGAATATGAGATGATAACTCACTCGCATGCATGTCTATATTTTTACAATCAATAGACTATCGCATGTGGATGCTTGTTAAAGGAGGATGTTCATCTCATTCACATGAAATTAATGACAATAAAATTGAACTTTCTTTTACTGAATGAACTTTTGATGATAGGGATTTAGCACAACTTAATGCAAAATATTTGAACTTTTTTTTTGCTTTAAAATCTAAAGACTACATACGTGTTTCAACTTGTGCTACTAGTAAAGAAATTTGTGATAGATTGTATATTACTTATGAAGGAACAAATGAAGTTAAGCAATCTCGATTGAATATTTTATTGCATGATTATGAACTTTTTTGTATGAAACCTTCTGAATCAATTTCTGACATGTATACAAGGTTTACTCAAATAGTCACCTCATTGCATGCTTTAAGAAGAGAGCTAACTAATTATGAAAGGGTCAATAAAATTTTGAGAAGCTTGTCTTCTTCTTTTGATGTTAAGATCACTGCAATTACTAAATCTAAAAATTTAAATACTTATTATATTGATAATTTACTTGGATCACTCATTGCTTATGAGCATGGGATGAATCAAACAAATCTTGATGCAAGTGAGAAAATAAGGAGAAAACTATGGCACTAAAAGCCAACAACATGGACACTAATTCTTCCATGAAAACGGTGATGTTGCCTTCACCACTAGGCAATTTAAAAGATTTTTTATGGAAAAACAACAAGTATCATCAGAAGTGAAAAAGATGTAAGTATAGTGAAATATGCTTGCCAACCAATTGATGAATTGGAGTTGATACTGAGCAATGCAACTCTTGAAAGGCTCGAGACTTTGTAATTCGTGCCTCCTAATTAGTAATTATATCAAGGGGAATTTACATACATATCACTATTAGATGCTACTTAAATATCAAACACCTAAAACTTTAATATTATATTCATATCGTTAGTGTAAATTTTAATTTCAAATATATCACTCCTATATTTCATTCTTATCACTCACACACCCTATAAACTTTAATATTTCATTCAATGTGTAGAAAGGTATAGAAACGAAAGCCATCGAAAGTGAATGGAGAAAATATATTTTTCTTGATGTGAACTAATACAAATACATGGCTTATATACCGAAACAATAAAGTAAGAAAATACAAATTTAAGATGTGGTTTTATTATCTAACACCCCCGTGCAAACTGATGAGTCGTTAGATGACATCAGTTTGTTGAGTAAATACTTAAAATGAGCTGCCGATAGAGATTTCGTGAAGAAGTATGCAATTTGATCTTTGCTTGAAATATGATGCACCTGAATTGATTTATTCTAAATGCATTCGCGAATGAAATGACCATCGATTTCAATGTGTTTGTCCGGGCATGTAAGATGAGATTATGCCAAGAGCAATTGCAGAAGTATTGTCACAATATAAAGTAGTCGGAAGTTTTTGTGGACAGCCAAGTTCTTGAAGAAGTTGTCGCAACCAAAGGATTTCGGTTGCAGCTAGCAGAAGCCAACGCTCAATATTCTGCCTCAGTCGATGAGCGAGCAACGGTGGCCTGCTTCTTGACACTCCAGGAGGTGAGAGTGTTTCCGAAGAACATGCAATACCCGGATGTAGATTTCCGATCAGATTGTTCACCGTCCCAATCGGAGTCTACGTAAGCGGTGAGAGTGATGCTGTTGCTGTAGAGTGGAAGACCGATATGTAGAGATCCATGAATATAGCGCAAAATTCTTTTGAGATCTTCGAAATGCTTCTCGGACGGTTGATGCATATGTTGGCTGACTTTGTTAATGGCATACGTGATATCTGGTCGGGTAAGAGTTAAATATTTTAAGGATCCTACTAATTGACGAAAAAGAGATGGATTGTGAAAATCAGGAGAGGGAGAACTTATCTTAGCAGATTTCACAGATGTTGGGGTGACCACGGATTTGCAATTCGTCATTCCAGCGCGTTCAAAAATGATTTTGGCGTAACGGGATTGAGAGAGATGTAATCCGTAATCTGTTTTAGAGCACTGTAGGCCAAGAAATTGAGAGAGTGTGCCTAGATCCTTCATGTTGAAGCGTTGATTCAATTTAAAACGTAATTCCTGTAGGAAAACAGGGTTATTACCCGTAATAATTATGTCATCAACATAAATAAGAAAGGATCGAATCGTATCTTTTTGGTATAAGAGAAGCGAAGGGTCTGAATTACTTTTTGATGTTGCTCATAAGAAACTTGAGTTGGGGTGGAATAGTGATGGTGGGAAGGTACGTCGGAGGTACATCGACGGGAGTCGAGGTGGTGGATGAAGTCATTGAAATGAAAGAAGAGAAGATCAGCACGATGGAGGAGCGGAAAATAGGAACTGAACTGGTGTCTGATACCATGTAGAAAGGTATAGAAACGAAAGCCATCGAAAGTGAATGGAGAAAATATATTTTTCTTGATGTGAACTAATACAAATACATGGCTTATATACCGAAACAATAAAGTAAGAAAATACAAATTTAAGATGTGGTTTTATTATCTAACACAATGCACTCATATTTATTATATGAATGATAGACATATAATATTAAAGTTTTAAGTATTAGATATATAAATAACATGAAATAAAGTTAGATGCAAATCCCCTTATATCAAACATTTTGATGTAATTATATATATATATATATATATATATATATATATATATATATATATATATATTAGGTGTCCATTTATTGGTTGAATTGACCGAGTCATTTTATGCGAACAGACCCGGTCCATCTTCGCGGGGTCAAAGTATGCTGTCAAGATTTTGGGTGCCCAAAAAATCGTCTAGTCCCGCAACTTGATGGGAAGGCGGGAATAGTCTTCTCCTTCAGTCCTGAGAGAAATTGTACTGAGGCCTGCGATATACGAACCGGGCTCGGTCTTCGAAACCGACCACGTGTTTCTTTCCTTCAATCAATTTCCTACCCACCCTTCCTTCAATACAAATGATTCACGTGCTTTAAAATTCAAATCCCACCTCGGGAGTCGGGACTCCTCTTCTCATCTCCGCTCCAATTTTCTTCCTTTTTTTTTTCTTTTTCAAAGATTAGAATAAAGTCTATAAAGACAAAGAGGCGGAAGAAGAGATGAGCCAAAGGTGAAAGGAGGTTGCTTTGAAGAAAAGGAGAGAATAAAACATATTTAAAAAGGCTCAAAGGAGGAATTACTTCAACAGCTTTAAGAGAATTTGGGAATTTGGAGAAAGAAAAAAAGAGATTGAGAAATGGAGGAGAAGCAGAGGAAAGCAGGGGAGAGATCAAGCTTCGCAATGACATGCAATCTGCTAAGCCAGTATCTAAAGGAGAACCGGAATTTGGGAGAACTTGGGATTGAGAAGCTTCATTGCTCGCTGCAGGAGAAGGAAAAAAGTGAGATTTTTCTTTAAACATGGCAGAATTTTAAGGTTTTCCTTCAGTTTTTTTTCTTGTCATTGATAAGCTCTTTCGGTTGAGGATTGAGAATTGGGATGATAGTCACGTTGAAGCTCCATAGCTTTCTGTCTCATTTCATGTACTGCCTTTCCTTTATTTTTGCAAAGTTTAGTTTGTTTGGAATTGGTATTTTTACCTTTGAAAAAATAAATTTAGCTATACTCTAACATTGGAGTCATTTTATTATTCCAAGTGAACAAAAGGATTCTCCTATTTTTTTTTTGTTTTTCGAAAGAAAATTATCCCTGTTTGTACAAATATACTCCTTAATTGGCATTCTCTATATATCTTCTTTCTTAAATCAATTTTTTATACAAAAATTAAATAATTTTTCAACATAAAACTTCTAATTTCAAGAAACAGTAAAAAAACTGTCCCAAAAGAAGCCGGACTGGCATTCTTAATGCTTCTTGAAGCTATTTTTTAATATAAAAATTAAAATTTTTATATAAAAAAACTGTTATAGAAAACAGTAAGAGAATTAGAAATCTTAGCCATTTAACGGGAGCAATTTGACTATTTGAGAAGTAAACGGCCTTTCTATAAGTAAAAAGGAGATGGATTTTGGTACTCTTAGAAGTGTAAAATGAGAATTATTAGTTTTCTTTTGGGTTAGACATTTACAGCCTTTAATAGACTTCAAACTCAAAATGGTATAATTATTTGTGTTCTACTTAATAATTATTTGTAGATTCAGTTTATAAATTTTTACAATAATGCCATCTAATTTTTAGCAAAGATGTCGAGAATATTTAATACATCTTATTCATAATTAAATTCGGTTAATTATAATGAGTTATTCTAATTGTACGATAAAATAATTCAGATTTTTTAATCGTAGTTATTGATAAAATATTATATTTATTGGAAATTATAAATTAATCTACCCTTCAATTTTTTTTTATATATTCTATCCGATTATTTATATTTTTTGATAGATTATTAAAATATATATAAATTGACATAATTTTTTTACAGATATTAGTCAATAATATAATTTTGAATTAAAAAAAAAATTCTTCAAGGTGTTACATGTAAAACAAAATTAGGCGAATATTATTTTATTTGTTAAGATGTAAAAATTCATCTTGTTCTCTCTCTCTAGAGAGATAGAGGGAGATTCCTCTATTTCTTATGGATTAATTATTCTATGCGGATCCCGAATGTCGTCCAGAGAACAATCAGAATATGTCACGTCACCAATTTGTTTGATACTGCAGCTATATATTGCTCGATATCACTCGGCACCGCTGACGTAAAGTATTCTGATTGATCTCTTAATATAATTTTGTGTCCATACTCCATACAGAATAATTTATCCTTCTCATGTTTAGTATATAAACTAAAAAAGTAAAAAAGTGTTTCTTTTGATAAAACAGACTTATTTCGGCCGCCAACCACCATGAATCTGTTTCCCGGATCAGACGTATCGGCCGGAAACCGATACGAACCGGATGTTTCGGAACAAAGTGTTACGATGCCAATGGATGCCTCTCCACAACTCCAAGACAAAGATGCCATCCTCAAAGCTCCAAGCAGAGCTGATCAAAAGTACTATATATATATCTTAATTTCTTTTCCTTTTTTTTTTTACTTGTAATTAAATCTATATTGATTTTTCTAAATTTATTGTTTATGAAAGTTTTTATTTACTTATTATTATTATTATGTTAGGGAGGACGAGATAAGTGGCCAATTAACAATATTTTACGATGGAAAAGTGATGGTTTTTGACAATTTCCCGGCGAATAAAGCTCAGGACTTGATGGAGATGGCGAGCAAATCCGTCCGTCCAAACTCTGGCCCGGCTCGATCATTGCAACCCGACCCAAGTGCTCCTGGTAAGAAATTCAAAATTATTTTATCAATTTTTAATTTTTATAAAGAAGCATAATATATATGCCTCCTGATTAATCAAATGCTAATATGTTAGTTGTTCGCTTTCTAATTTAGACTATTTTTTGTATTATAATATCTGTTAGGTCAAATTAATAATACCATGTGACAAAGAAGTTGGATATTGGAATAGTTGTTTAAGCATGTGCATTAATTTAAATTTTATGTGTAAATTATCTTTGGGGGTTTAGGTTCACTTTTGTGTTTTTTTTTTTATTTTTATTTTTATTTTTATTTTACTTTATTTATATTTAGTTTTAAAATAAAGTTAATTAATATCTTAATTTTTTATTGAATGTCGATGGTTTGCGGTGGTGGCCGGCAAGTAGCAATTTTTTTTTTTTTTTGAAATACAAATAATATCTCAAAATTATTTTGTGTATTTTTAAAAAGAAATTGATTTATTTTAAAAATAAAAAATATATCAAATCAATATATTTAAATAAAAATTAGAAGTAATCCAAGCAGGTTTTTAATTTAATTCATTGATTTTTTTGGGTTCCTGAAGCTGATATGAATTTTATTTTTTTTGTGCAGTTGATCTGACAATGCCCATAGCAAGGAGGGCTTCTCTTCATAGATTCCTTGAGAAGAGAAAGGATCGGTACGTTGTATAATTTGACAATGGAAATATATTTTTTTATAAAAAATTTAGCATGCGTGTATTAAGACTTTATTTGGGATGATTTTTTTATTACTTTTTAAAATAATTTTTTAGTATAAAAATTAAAAAATTTTGTACTAGAAAGCTACTTTAAGAAGAAATTTGTACTAAAAATTATTTTAAGAAAAAATAAAAAAAGCTGTCTCACACAAAACCTGAAGCTTGAGTGTAGTTGCTAGATTTTTATGTTTCTCCACGTGAAAATAAAACAAAATTTGATATTCTTATACTCACAAATCTGTCAGGTCGGCCTAATTGTGATTTTGATTGGCACCATCGACAATTATTAACCATAATAAATCTTTTAAATTCATTATTAGATGCCTTGATGAGCAAAATCTTAGTACAACCAAATGTTTCACGTTTTTAAAGTACTAGCACAATGTTAAACTTTAAACTAATCTTAATAATGTCATTAATTTCATAACTAAGAATGGTTCATACAAAGGTTTTGAAATTTAATAATCAGCGTTGGGTAGAAAATTCTTAATCATTTATTTTTTTGCATTTGTAAGTAAAAATAATTTACTATTAATTATATTACGATAAAATGCCAATATAAAATTATGACTGAAAAATATCCTTATTATTCCGTTTTATTTGAATGCACAGTATTAATTCCCTGGCACCTTATTCAGTTCATGGCTCGTCGGAATTGGAGGAAGCGCCAGCCAAGTCTGAGAAGAGCCTAACATGGCTCGGATTTGGATATTGAGCAGTATAAGAACAAATTTAGATTTTTCTAATTTTCTTATGAACAAATTTGGGAAAAAAAAAAACAAGAAGGATGTAAGGAAAGAAGAAACTATACGCATTTGTATTTTGATATTTTGGTCTGCAGTGTAGCATTCATAACATTTGAATAGTTTTTTTTTTTTTTCAATTATTTTTAATTTGTTTGGTTATTTATGATTATTATCATTATTATACGTTTTTCATCGTTTCCTAATTTGTTAGAACAATGAAGTCTTATTTAGTTATTTCTTGATATGGCTTTGTTGCTTTCTATATGAGGTTAGTTGATCTGCAACTTTATTTTTCAATTTTAAGCTTTATTTGTTACTGACTTTTTACTGTTTCTTGAAGCAGTTTTTTAGCACAAAAAATATATTTTTTTATATTAAAAAATTCAGCAAGAAAGTCATCCCAAACAAAACGTTGATAACTTAAGATTAACGTGGCCAATAAAATTGGTACTTAGATTTGTGGAATCAGTGCTAAAATTCGTGATTTTATTAGCGCTAAAATTCGTGATTTTATTTGCTTCGTTTGTGTTCTTTTCTTATTCATTTCTAAAATAATTTTTAAGTGCAAAAATTTATTGAAAGCAACAAAAAATAGTGATAAGAAGTTGCCCCAAATTAAATCTAATGTTTCGTTTGAGAGGATTTTTTTACTGCTTTTTAAAGTATCTTAAAAATTTTGTATTAAAAAATCGCTTTAAGAAACAGTAAAAAAGTCGTCTCAAATGAAATATAAGTCTTACAAAAAAGAATATCAGTTGGAAAGTGAAAAGATTTCCTGACTAACTAAAGAAAATTATTTCTTCAAAATTATTGGCTTGAGCTATGTAATTGATGACTTATGGATCATCGTTAATATAAGAAAAAGATTAATAATTGTGTTCATTAAAAAACTATTGCAAAAAATAACAATAACAAAATTGGCATCTTAAATGGATCGAAAAAAATAGGTCAAGATTTACTCATGGATTTTTTTTTTGTTGCAATAAAAAATTTTATTCAAATAAATGACAAAAGAGTGCAACAGTGACATATAAAGGCCAAGAGCCTAGAAACAACAAGTCAAACCCACAAAAACAAAGGTACAAAATTAACAATAAAAACAAAACACCAAATGGATGAAGTCAAAAGCGGGGACTCATGGTGGAGGCCCCCAGCACCGACTATAAGGCTAGCACGGGCCATCCATAGATGAGAAAGAGGACCACCAAGTAACAAACACAAAACCCAGGTTGCCAATCAGTCAAGCGAAAGAGGGGAAGCAGGGGCCTCCTCATCATAGTCCAATCAACACCAAAACCATGGAAGTAATTAACCAAAAAACAGCCCAATTACTTCCTACCTCTGCGTTTAATTTACCCCGACCACGACTTGGAAAACGGCCTTTCTCAAGTTCAAGATAGTCCCCTTCTTCCCTGCTAGAAGGAGACGAAAGATCATCCTCTAAATAAAGCCAGTCATTTTGTAATAAAATTGAGTTTTTAACGAATTGAGCCACATGATCTTGCATTTTAACATTCGACACAAAGAATATAGGTATATTAACCACATTACCATTACCCTCAAAATCATTGTTAGAAACTAAATCCACTTGTTCCGGAATAACCACCTGATTAACGGACACATCACCACCAAATGCTCCCATAATAGAAGAAACAGAGGGAGAAGGGAGGCATTCATCAGACGGCACAATAAGATTAATCGAGGAATCAAAATTCTCAACAAGCACACTAGGTGCAACAGCCTCAGCAAAACCAGACGGGGCAGACAAAGAACACACGTGAGACAAATTAACTTTAGAATTTAAAACACCACGAACATCACTAGCACAAAAATGGGTTTCTAGGACAACAGGTTTGAGCCCAACAATAGTAGGATCCGCCTGAAGAGACATAAACGTTTGTAAACCTCCCACAGTAGCAACCACCTTCTTATGAGGATACAAAACAGGTTCAGTTTGGACCCCAACAGGAACAGCCTGAGGAGACATAAACGCAGGTAAATCTCCCACAAACGCAACCACCTCCTTAGGAGGAATCAAAACTGGTTCATAGCCTAACACAGCCACAGCATTAGAGCAATTCCCCGCCTTCATAGATGGCACATCAGTGGAAGGAAAAATAACATCCGGATTCGCAGACGATAAAGCCACTGGAGACAGGGCAGGGAAAGTAGGACTCGAATTAATAATAGTATCATTCCCTAACTCTGGTACAAGGACAGAAGGAATGTCCTTATGCAAATGAGAATGAGATAACTGCAGATGCAATATACAACATTCCGATTTGGAATGACCTAAAGATTTACAATGCAAGCAATACAAAGGTAAATCCTCCAAAGTAACCGACTGAACATACCCCATATTGTCCGGACCAACCCAAATTTTGTCAAGATACTGCTTAGAGACATCCAATTCCACCAAAACTTGAGCAACCGAGGGTCGAGAACCAGAGAAAGTAGCGTGATCGAGTTTAAGGGGGCGACCGAAGATAGAGCCGAGACCCTGAAGAATTCTCGGCGTAAAGATGTGAGGTCTTAAATTAGAGAAAGTTGTGGACCTCCGAAGGAGCACCGCTCGCGGGGGTTCGAATGCAGAGGGTACGGCCGCACTATCCCGTAGGACAAAACGATCGTAGGCCTCTACGCTCGACACGAACGGATCGATGGGAGGGCAGATTGGATCGCGCATACGACTAACCATTGGGGATAGATGCTGTCGCCAGCACACCCCGATGGGTAGCAATATACACGACCTAGTCACGGGTTTCCCCCACCCGATCCGAGAGATCGAGTGGGGTAAAGTAGATTGCGGGGCCAAGTTTCCCACGGGCGCAAGCCCCCGTGGTTAATTACATCCCGGGCCGGAGCCCGAGAAAACTCTCGATTAAGGATCATACATTATCTTTTCCAAATTGGAATTGGCACATGGGTATAGACTAGGAAATCCTACTCAAAAGGAAGAAAGGTCCGAAGGGCTGAATCAAACATGCGTGGCTCAAACCAGCATTCGGAGGCTCTAGGGTACTAGAGAGAAACTAGAGAAAGAAAGACAAGCAATCAATCACATGCGTGAGAGAAAGATGGAGGTGGCGTCATCCTGTGACGCGGATAAGTAGGATTTAGAGTCCCCGAAAGAAAGGAACCTACCTACTATTTAAGGCATACTACGAGACCGAGTGTAGTAGCCTCGAACCCTAAATCTAGATTGGACTTAGTGTTCGACACACACTAAGACCAGTGTCCTAGCTAATGCTATGCAAAACCTGGACTTACCCCGGCCTGGATTGGGGGAGCCAGCTAACCACCTAATCGATTTAAAACCATGCTGTCAAGCCAGTTATGAAAGATGGGTGGGTGGTACAGTTCTTTAGAAATAGGACCGACATCTAGAGAATTTCCTAAGTGGTCCTGGACTTATGTGGGTTAGATGCTCCTAGCTAATGCAATTAAATTTTAATTAATTGGTTACTAATGCAATGCATGCCAGTTGAAATGTCAGCTCATGAATGCTATAGAATTTTAAAAACAGGCTTATAAAAATAATTTTTTGAAAAGACTGGGTCTCCCTAGGTCCGGCACTTCATCCTCATAGGCCAGATTATCCGGACTCAACCCGCAGGCAGGGAGATGTCTTATAACAAGGAAAGAAAGATGCAGTAATATGCATGCGACCCCGGACGGCTCCGGCAATTCCCTAAGATCATTAACTTTCTATATTATTTAGAACTTAAAATTTTAGGAATTAGTTATGAGTAGAAAAATTTTGTAGTCCTTAAAGAGCCTAACGAAAATCCAGGCGAAAACAAAATCGGCATGCAAGAAAAGAAACCTAAGAAAAACAGGCAATTTCTACTGCGCAATCAGGTAAACACATCAATATAAATCAAACTAATCAAGTAAATGTCCATAGGCCAACTGCCCTTTAATTACAACCCAGGGTATGCAGAAAAAGTAAAGTGGCCGGGCACCACTGCCAACAACCCGGATTTCTAAGCCTATGACAGACGCAAATGACTTTGAGTGGGATATTGGTCTTCAGTCTTCTGGGTGTCTTCTTCTTCTTGGACTCCTTGGAGCTCTCCTCCTTGGACTCCTTGGATTTCTCTTCATTGGACTCCCTGGATCCGTCGTGGCTTGAATATCCAAACGAAGAGACAATTCTCCCATTTGGGATGGTTGCTTTTTCTCTTTGGATATCTAAAGCCATCCAACTCGATCTTCCAAATGGAAGAAGACCCTCCCCTTTAGGGATGCCTTCTTCTTTTGGAATTCGAGTTGGATAAGAATATCCACACTCAAAGTTGCATTTTCACAACTCTTAACTTGTTACAAATTTTTACATCCATTTATAAAAGAAAATTCTAGACTCCCTGCATGGTTATCCTAATAAAAATCCCAAGCAGTTTATATATATAAAAAAAAAAGAAAGTGCTAACACCATTGACCCTGTGCCAAGCCATGCTCTTAATTATGAGGGCTAAGCAGCTCCATCTGTGCAGTTATAATTATAAATTTTAGCCCTCATTTTATTTAGGGGGGAAGCTGAGCAAGCACCTACATAAAACACTATTAGAAATCATTATGATGCTCCCCCCTTTTTATTAGCATTGAGCATGGCCACCTGCACAGAAGAACAATATATATATATGACGTTCTTAACCTAGGGGTAAATCTAGCGCTCGTCACATCACAGAGTACAGAAAAAGTAAGTAAACACAGCAATCATTTTTCAAACAGCATGCAATGAAATCCACGGAAAGCTCCGGCACACAGCAGAAAAGTAAATCCCAGCGGCCTAACCTAGCTCTAGAAGTGGTGCCCTAGCAAACAATTCTATGTGTGTGTAAGGCTAGTGTGGTTTGGATAGATCCTAAGTATGGTAGTTAGTTAAAGTTAGCTAGAGTTCGGGTTTGTTGGGGGTCTGAAAAGGGAATTTTGTTAAAATTCAAATATTAGTGAATTAGGGTCCATTTTAATTATCTTAGTTTGTTGATCATTTTTAAGAGCTTAGGGTATTCATATTTGAAGTTTAAATTGCATTAGCCAATTTTGGAAAGTTCCGGGTCCTCCTAGGTATTAAGCTAAGGGTCCAAAAAAGTCACTATGGGGAAAAGGCTAAGTCTGGATTTTCTATCACCTTAGGAAAATACTAGACCTTAATACGAGTAGTTAGACAGGTAGTAGGTTGGAATCGGAGTTTTCTACGCAAAGTTATAAATTTTCTAAGTTTCGGGCCCTATCCTATAGACTAGGGTTGACCAAAAAGTTGACTTTCTAACCTAGGCCAATTTCTGGAAACCTAAAATTTTTAATAAATACTAGGCCCTAATTGGAGTCTAATGCAAGTGAGTTTACCTAATTCGGAGTTTTCTACAATTAGTTATGAGTTTCTAAAGGTCGGGGTATTTATTGGAATTTTCTAAATTTCCTACTAAATAGCCTTTTTTTATTATTTTGCTCCAAATCAGCTCCAAACTGATTGGAATCACTCCCAAAGGTCAGGGATGACCAGAAAAAGTGTTCCCAAGTATTTGGAGAAGATTTGGGATTTTTATTAATTTTTAATGAATTATTAGGGCCAAAATGGTAATTTCCACCTATGGTCAAATTATGGGTCAACCTAGAGCCAAACTAGGAAGCCCTATTTATCTAAGGTCAAGGATCAGATTCTGGTCAGTTTGAGGTATTATGGGTAATTTTCTGACCTAAGGTGTATTTATTGTATTTTCTGGAAGGTCTCGGGGCCTTAATTAACCAGTTAATTAGGGTTAGTTAGCTAAGGGCTTTAAAAGCTCCTAAAAATTCCTAGAAAATTCAGTGATGTTTTAGATGTCACTAAGTTTAAATGTTGAAGTTTTCATGTCGTTCTGGGATCTATCCTAGCTCCTAGAAAACTTCTAAGTTCGCTAGACATGTCCTTAATTTTTGTCCTTAGGGTGTCACTACGTTGTAGGAGTTTAAAGTGATGTTTTGTCTAACCCTCAAGGTAGTAAATGCGTGGGAGTACAAAAATAAAATAAACACACCATGTCCTTAAATCTAGGAGAGCCTAGACTAAGTGCTCGTGGTGCAATCCTATACATGCATTCTACGAATAATAAGGAATAAAAGACACCTAAAGAAAGGATTAGTGAATGATTGGGACTCAACCATTCACTAACCCACTCCCCCATGATTGCTCTTCATATCTAGAACCCATGTCTAAAATTTCACAAGTAGTGGATCTCCCAAGATTAAGGGATTTAATACATAAGTAATTTTTAAAATATCTTAAAATACTTACAAATATATGGACTTTTGGAAAATAGCATAATTAAAAATAGATTGATTTATGATAAATACATATAAGGGAGACCCACTGGCTATCCTAACGAAGCTCGCAACGATTTGAAAGTAATTTTTAGTTTAAAAATAATTGGTATAATAGTCAATTTAAATAATATTAAAATAATCAAATCATAGGGTGAAACAGAAAACTGTCAAGACAGCCAAAATCAGAGGCTGGAAATGGTTCCAAAACATAAAGCTCGTCTTGCTGAAAAGAACGAGGGGTCGCACATCGAAATCCGACTTAAAACGGCGAAGATACGAAAATTACAAGTTCAAATACAATAAAATAATATTTTAAAATAGTGCAGTTTCACTGTTTTTAAAATGACAGAAAATGCAGACAAAATTTTTATCTAGTAATAGTTTTAAAATATGCAGAATTCCGAGTACATCCAAAACAAGGTGCTGTACGTCGACAGCGGACTTAAAACGACAAAGTTATGTAATTTCGAAGTTTAAGTATAATAAAAATAATATTTGAAAATAATACAGTTTGCTGTTTTTCAAAATAAGTACAGAAATACTAAAAATATTTGTGTAATGCAAACTCCAGGATGTGCAGAATCAAAATACGTTCAAAACAAGACGTTGTGCGTTAAAATCGGATTTAAAACGAAGGAGTTATGCAATTTTGAAGATTAAATGCAATAAATAGTTTAAAAATAATTTAAAATAAATAATATTAAAACTAATTATTAGAAATAATATAAAATAATACTTTAATATTTCTGAAACTTAAGGTAATTTGAAAATTTATAGTAATAGTAATATTTTGATTATTAATAGTATCTTAAGTAATTTTAACTAATTAAAATAATTAAAATAATATTTAATTATAAAAAAAAATATGATTTTCACATCTAAATATGTATAATAATATAATAATAGAAATAATAATAACAAACAACATAGATAAGTTAAAATAATATGTATTTATTAATATTATAATTAAAATACTAGTATTATAATATAGTAACAACAAAATAATTAAAATAATATATTTAAAATAGTATTTATATATATATCTTTACTGTTTTCAAAATAAATTAAAATCTATAGGTCATTCTTTAAAAAAAATTTTATCATGTAGAGGACGACGATACGAATCCAACGAGGTATTGTACGCGAAAATCGGACGAAAAATGAATTTTCTATGATTTTTTAAAGATCTGTGAATTAAAATACATTTAAAATTAATTAAATTCTAATTAAAACCCTAATCCGGCGGCGGCATGCTCTGGACGCGACACGTGGCGGCGGCTAGGGCTACGTGTTAGCCGCGGGTTGGATCCCGCGGTACCGGAGGCGGCGCAATCATGCCCGCAATGATTGCGGGCTGATTGAAACCGCGTGGGGTCCACACGGTTTTGACTTAAATGAGTCATCAGAGCCCTGGGCCGTTTGATCCCCGCCTATCCGGATGGACGGCTGTGATCTCGGCGGACCGAGATCTGTACGCCCAGACGGACCGCGCGGTTGGACGGACCCGCGGTTCTGCTTGATCAGATCCGTTGATTCGAGGATCAACGGTCTGATCTACAGGAACTCCATGCATGCGGTTAACCGAAACCCTAAACGGATAATCACCTTATTCTCTCGATTCGCTCAACGAAATCTCACGAAATTTTGACTGTAGATTCCAGGTATGAAGAGCATCCGTGGGGGCTATTTTTCGGAATCTAAAACATACAATATGCGAACCTAATTAAGTCTAAGTGTTTCCAACTAGGGTTTAGGATTATACCGAAAATACTAAATAGAATCGAGGGATTTCTGGCTTGTTGCACTTGTAGACTGTCCACGCTCCTAGTTGTAGAAGAAACCACGTTTCGAAACGCGATGGATCGATCGGAAGAAGCCTTGGAACGTTGTAGCCTTCGATTCGCCTGAAAGCTCGCCGCCGGCGACTCCAAACGCTCGGTTCTGGCTTAGGGAAGGTGGAGGAGACCTAAGGGAGCTCTCACACGAAATCTCTCGGATCAAGAGCCGCTAGGTCAGAAGTAAGAGCCAAAAAGTCCCAAAAACGACCTAAATTTTGCTATTTAAACTCCCCTCTCTCCCTTGGACGGTGGAGATGAGATCCAGGGTTAAATTCAGAGGGAGAGGGAGTGATTTAGGCGGGATTTGAATTTCCAAAATGTTTGGAGGAGTTAAGGGCATTAATTGGGTCTTAATGGGCTCTTAATGGGTTATTTTTAACCCATTATGACTTGGGTTGACCAAGTCAAGGGTTGACTTGGTCAACTTAGTCAATTAGGTCCATGGGGAAGAGTGATCAAGCCATGAAGCCATGAAAAGGATTTAAAATTGATTTTAGGCTTAAAGGGTCTAAATTGGTCAACCCTGGTTGACTTGGCCAACCGGGTTGACTCAAGGTCCAAGCTCGGGCTCAACGAACTCGACTCGACCCCACGAACCTATTGGAGAGGGTCTTGGGGTCTGACTTGGTCAATTTGACCAAGTCAACTCTCCAAGCCCAATTCTGGGCAAAATCGAGGTCAACAAACGGACCCCCAACAGGAGTGGCGAACAATTAGTGAACCGCTCGTGTTGGCGTTGACCGACTAAGCCACCGAAAGGAGAGTAAAGAGTACAAAAGTGTAAGGGTACCAAAAAGGTGAAAGGAAGGTAGAAAACTCTTCTCCTGGCCTTATTCTACAGCGAGGGCAGAGCCTAGGAAAGGAGAAAGGGCAGCAGTGCACAAGTCCAGAATCACCAAAAATGGTGAACTGGTAGTAGGGTTCTTCTCCTGGCCTTACTCTTTGACAAGGGTAGAGCCAAGGGTAAAGATCACCTAAAAAAAAGGTGAAAACAAAGTAAGGGGATTCTCCTATAGCCTTGCCCCATAGCGGGGGCAGAGCATAAAAGAGAACCAGAAGTAAAGATCACCACTGGGGTGAAAAAGGTAAAGAGATTCTCCTCTAGCCTTACCCCGTAGCAAGGGTAGAGCCAAGAGAAGAGCCACAATTAAGGTAGCTAAAAGTATACCAACTATCTGTCTGACTATATCGAATCAGCAGAATAGAAGGTGAAAGGGTCCCATATCCTCTTGCCTATTTCAGGACAGTGGATTGGGGTGA
Source organism: Dendrobium officinale (assembly GCA_019514585.1). Classification (NCBI taxonomy): domain Eukaryota; kingdom Viridiplantae; phylum Streptophyta; class Magnoliopsida; order Asparagales; family Orchidaceae; genus Dendrobium; species Dendrobium officinale. Next base: position 16,896 of record JACXSL010001484.1, read on the forward strand.
CTCAGTATCTGCCTGACAAAATCGGGTCAGCAAACAAAGGAATCACGACGTCTGGTGTCTGCCTAATCGGAACAAGACACTCAGGGAAAGAGAATGGCGAGGAGTTCCTACCAGGTGCTCTGTCAGGCTCTCTCTACCAAGTAAACGAACTCCCTATCCGTTCATTTCAAACAGTGGGATAGAAGGTGAAAAGATCCCATCTCCTCCTGCCTATTTCAGGACAGTGGATTGGGGTGACTCAGTATTTGCCCGGCCCACTCAGGGCGACAAATAAAGGGAGTCACGAAGTCTGGTGCCTGTTTGATCAGAACAGGACACTCAAAGAAAAAGGCGAGGAGTTCCTGCCAGGTGCTCTGTCAGGCCCTCCCTACCAAGTAAAACCAGCTACCCGCCTGACCGTATCTGGGCAGCGGGGTGGAAAGTGAAAAGGATCCCGCCCCTCCTAATCCTTTCGGAACAGTGGATTGGGGTGACTCAATACTTCTGCCTGACCTCAGCAAAAGTAAGGAAGACACGAAATGGAAGCCTGCGTAGTCTTTTACAGGACATCCGAGTAAAGGGGTGTTGAGGAATTGCGCCTCCCAGGGACTCTGTCGGGCTCACTCAACGATAAAGTAAAACCAACTACCAGGCTATCCGCATCTGGACAGCGGGTAGAGGGTGAAAGGATCCCGCCCCTCCTGCTCTTCTCAGAACAGTGGATTGGGGTGGCCACTACTTCTGCCTGACCTCAGCAAGAAGCTCATTAATCACGAAATGGAAGCCTGCTTAGTCTTTTACAGGACATCCGAAGTAAAGGGTTGTTGAGGAATTGCGCCTCCCAGGGACTCTGTCGGGCTCACTCAACGGTAAAGTAAAACCGACTACCAGGCTGACCGTATCTGGACAGCGGGTAGAGGGTGGAAGGATCCCGCCCCTCCTGCTCCTTTCGGAACAGTGGATTGGGGTGGCCACTACTTCTGCCTGACCTCAGCAAGAAGCTCATGAACCACGAAATGGAAGCCTGCTTAGTCTTTTACAGGACATCCGGAGTAAAGGGTTGTTGAGGAATTGCGCCTCCCAGGGACTCTGTCGGGCTCACTCAACGGTAAAGTAAAACCGACTACCAGGCTGACCGCATCTGGACAGCGGGTAGAGGGTGAAAGGATCCCGCCCCTCCTGCTCCTTTCGGAACAGTGGATTGGGGTGGCCACTACTTCTGCCTGACCTCAGCAAGAAGCTCATGAACCACGAAATGGAAGCCTGCTTAGTCTTTTACAGGACATCCGAAGTAAAAGAAACGTTGAGGAATTACGCCTCCCAGGGACTCTGTCGGGCTCACTCAACGGGTAAGCTTCAACATCTGCTGTAGCCAGTGCGGTCTTGCAGATGAAGAAGGGCTCAATACCTACCCAGTCATTTCAACTGAGTGAATAAAGAGTCAGGCTCTGATGCCTGCCTGATCAGGACAGGGCAAACGAGAGCGTGGCGAGGAGTACCTGCCAGGTGCTCTGTCAGGTCCTCTCTACCAGGTAAACTCAACTATCTGTCTGTTCATTTCAAACAGCAGAATAGAAGGTCAAAAGTCACCTCGACATCAGCCCAACACGCATCTGTGTAGGGATGTGAGGAAAAAAAAAAGGTAAGTAAATGTGACAATTTTTTGAGGGCAGAGCCACCTAGAAAACCCTTTCTAGCAACCTGGTAACCACATGGTAGAGGACAAATCGTCGTGGCCATGAGTGTCCAACTGCTGTCAGGGTCTCCTAGAGAACCCTAACCCCACACAAAGGGGGGAGAAGACATCAGAACGACATCCCTCCAGAAGGCTGGAAGAGATATACCCGCTGTAAAGTGTGTAAAGGGGCGATCTCATTCCAAAGGAGTAAAAAAAACTCGAGTAGTGAGGGGGCACCTCAACTACAGAAGGCAGGACTATGCCTGGTAAAACTAATCCTCAAAGAGGCTACAGTAGTGAACCCATACTAACTGATGGGGACCCTGTCAGAGTAGAAACAAGATCAAAACATCCAAAGGACCTCTCCGGCAGCTAGGAGTCGGATCTCAATGGGAAAACAAGTGGTAAACGTATCTGAAAGAGCTGACTCTCTACTAGAGGATCAAAACTCAAGAAAAAGGTGGTGGTAGCATCTAAGGTGTGATGCTCCACATCACCAGGTAAGAAGAAAAGAACCAAAGTAGTGAGGTAGCATCCTCTCCACTAAGATCAACAATTCTCAAGTAAGTAAAATCTCACAGTGGTAACACCCACACAAACTAGTGGGACCCTGTGGAAAGTGAAAGTGACCTCAACTCATTCATAAGACTAATCCGGCGACTGAGCCTAGTACATGAATGGTAGGATATGTCACAAAAAGGAGTAGGAGAATTGATCTTTTGCTAGAAGCTCAAAGTTCTCAAAGTAGCAATGTTGATATCCGAGGCAAGGCATACTACACCACAAGGAGGGAAGTAGCTCTAGGTAGTGAAGGAGACACACCTACTATCTGAGGATGTTAATCATGTATAGAAGTGAAGTATCATCAGAAGAGTCACAGTGGTAGCACCTACCCCTAACTGGGTAGGACCATGTGAGAAGTGAACACAACCAAGCAACATCCGTAGGGCTACTCTAGCAGCTAAGAGTAGGGAACGAATGCTAAAGTACGCTGGTGGAAGAAACCAAGGAGTCGGCCTTCCGATGGAAAACCGGGGCTCCTGGAACTGTGGTGCTAACACCTGAGAATAGATGTACTACATCACAGCACAACTCTGAGGTGACAAGGGAGCACTCCTGACACCTAGTATGATAATCATGAGTGAGATCTATGATTATCAGTAGGTCACAGTGGTAACACCTACCCTAATCAGGTAGGACCCTGCGTGAGGTGAAAGTAACACTATCACATTCATAGAACCACTCTGACAGCTCAGAACAGTGTATGAATGGGAATGTAGGCTGCCCAAAAGAGGGCAGCAGGGGGGGCGATCTTTTCTCAAAAAGACCTAAGCCCGGAAGGTAGTGATGTTTTCATCTAACATACAGTGTAGTACATCACTATCAAAGAGAGGCATTTTTATATCACATAGACTTGTAACCAACTAATTGAGAGCTCAACCTTGAGGAGATCACCAAAGTACTTTCAAGAGAGAAGAAAGAAATTTTGGGGAATTTGGGCTCTTAGGGAGTTTTACCGGGTTCCTCCTGTGACAAGGGCAACCGGGTTTTTGTTCTCCTACGAGCTTCCCTCTTTTCATCACAAGATTTTTTTTTTTTTTTTAAACATTCAAATAATCTGAACGAGCTGGCGAACACAATCATATCGAAATAATAAAGATCAACATCAAGATAGAGGATCAACACTACCACACCTGACTAGCATAGGATGGTGTGGACCCAGTATCGTACCTCCAAAAGAGTCTAAACTAATGACTCATGTAGCCCTGATCACATTCAACCCATATGAATGGACCGGGTGCTACATCTATCAGATCAAGACTGATAGGAAGAAGAGAATCTCATAGGGATAAAGGATCAATATCACCCCACCTAACTAACATAGGTGGATATGGACCCAATATCCTCTCTTAAAAGAGTGTAATCTAAAAGGACTACTACACTCCCGATCAAATTCAACTTATGTGAATAGACTGGGGGCTTCAACTATCAGAGCAGGACTGATAGGAAGAAGAGAATCTCATTCAAGTAGAGGATCAACATCACCAAACCTAACAAACGCAGGAGGGTGTGGACCCAGTATCACATCTCTAAATGATCTAAATCAATGATTTAAATATTTTTTATCACATTCATCTCAAATGAATGGACTGAGGCCTTCAACTATCAGAGCAGGATTGATAGGAAGAAGCCATTCACTTTCTAATAAAGGATCAACATCACCAATCCTAACAAGTATAGGAGGGTGTGGACCCAGTCAAAAGTGATAAATGAGCACATGTTTCAAAGGAGTTAAGTACTTAACTCCCTCTAATTTTAAAAGGACCTCAATTTAAATTTACTGACTCAGATCAAGCTCCATACTAGCTAAATCATGACATCTCACTTATATGAGTATTTTTCTCTCTTGAATTTAAATCTAATCCAAAAAGTAATTTAAATTAGACAAAGAAATTTAATTTTCTTCATTTCTTGTATGAGAACAGACTTCCACATCTTATAGGATATCAATGTATAATGATGATTTCAAAATCATAATTTTCAGAATCAAGTGTCAAAAATATCGAAAGGATATAGATTTTCTGAGATTTAGAGATTTACTAGAAAGGGAAGCCATTTACTTATAACTTTTGGGCTCTTTGAGCCACTTTCTCAACTTTCATGTGCTTTGCACAAATTTCAATCACTTGATACACTTTGTGTATCTTTCACTTTTGGCGCTTTTGCGCATCTTCTCATTTTTTGTAACTGGCTTCCTTTTTCAAATCTCTAAAAGAAAACTGTTTCTCAGTTGTAAGATCATCTTCCAAGTACAAGAGAAGAAAACTTACTTCTCTTGGACAAGGAAGAATGATCTACAAAACAAATCCTATCCTCTGATAAGAATGAATAACATGATTAAGAAAATTATGAGTTTTATGCATCAATATACTATAGTTATCTATGAGATAGAGAATCACAAGATAGTAAAGAAAAATTTTCACTTCTAAATCCAATTTCAATTTGAAAAAGATTTTAGTTCAAAAGAAGAAATCTCTCCACCCCTAAGATGAGATAGAGAGATCATACTCTTTCATGAGTCATCACTACAAAGCTAGTAGAACTAAAAGAAGTGAGAGAACCATCATAATTGTAAATCATCATTTTTTTTTATTGATTAATCATCAAAATAAGGGAGAACGAGGTCCTCCATCCCAAGTGCTGGAAGAGGGCCTGTCTTCCCCTTTGAGGTTACAATCATTTTTTTAGTACAAGTGAAAGTAAAAAAAAAATGTGCTCATCTGGCACTACAACAGAAGAAGGAAAAGGAAAACTAGCGCTAACAAAGAAGTTGGAGGGGCAACTGTCGACTTGGCCTTGGGAGGCCTCATCTCAACTGCCTCTAAACTCTGTACAGCTTACTCAATCATCTGCTAAGTCTCCTTGGAGAGTGCTAGCTGCCACTCTCCCTCAGAACTGTGGAGTAATCTGCCACTCCTGCCCTGACTGTAACTCTGACTGCCACCGTGGCTGGAACTGTGGCTGGGACTAGAGATCATCTGAACTGTCTGAGTAGCCTTATCTAAAGGCTGTACCGAATCACTGTCCTGGAGATGGATCTTCCCAGTGACCATCTGAGTCTGTAAGTGTAAGACTGTGGTGTCTGTAGCTACTGCTCTCGGAGACCCTCCTGCCTCGGGGTCTTCATGCTCATCCTGGTCCTCGGGCTCTCTCTGCTCATCCGAGTGACCTCGACGGGAAGTCTCACAGACCTGGTGTACTGTTATGTCCTCATCTGACTCATCCTCGAATGAGTCATCCTCTGAAAAGATCCGACGAAGTGCCTCTATGTAGGGACTCATAGGGGAACCAATCCTATGAGGGCTGCGAACTGACTCTGTCTCATCCCTCTCTGGGGATCCCTCTGGAGTAGGTGTCACCTCCTCATCGCACATCATCGGGACTGCCTCTGCCTCAGAAGTAACTGCTACGTCTATCAAGTCATCTACATCGTCAAACTGCTCTGCATCTGACAGTGGTGCTGCCTCTACTAGCTCAACCAGGTCGACAGGGGTGTCCGCCTGCCGACGCCTCCAAACCCACCTCCTACGGTGGGGTGCTGCACGGGTAACTGGCTGCTCTGGGACTACAACCTCTGAACTGACCTGAGGCTGGGCAGGCCTCCGCTGCTGTCTCCGTCCTCGACGACGTGGGCGTCGTCCTACCACAGGAGCACCTGCTAGCGGCCTAACTGCTGGAACTGTCTCTGCAGGCTGCTGAGCTGTCTGTCCCCTCTGCCAACTGTAAAGTCTCCTGGCAGTCTGTCCTCGCAACTGAAAGGTGGCCCGAGAAATCTGACGGAGTATCTTCTGCCGATCGACAGGACCCCTACCACCTGCTAGGCGGACGATGTTTCGAATCCTCTGGGTGAGGGCTCGAACAGCAGCGTCCCTAGGGATCCTAGCACGGGGTAGGGTAGTGGTAACAGGAGGAGCCGCCGCAATGCGGGCAACGTCCTCCTCGTCCCCACTATGTGTCAACGGGGAAAAGCGTCCTCCCTGAACTGCCTCTATCTCGGGAGCCACTACAACCTCTGGAACTGGCACAACTGTAACTCATCGTGGCCTCCGCTGCCTGGGAGCCACTGTCCTCTCAACTAGCTCCTGGTGAGCTATGGCATCAGCCATCTGCTGCCTCTCTGCCTCTGACGCAGCTAAACGAAGTCTCCTGTTCCTATTCCTCCTGGCCCTTCTCCCAAGGCCGGAGGTGGAAGAGGAAGGAACATCAGGACCGGGAACAGGAACAACGGGAAGTGTCGGGGTCTGCCCAACAACCTCGGGGTGAGAAAGTCGGGCGAAAACAGAAACCCGACCAGTGGAAGGCGAAGGCACCTCGGTCTGGGCACCCCTCTTCCTAGTGGGAGTGGGAGGGGGAACCCGAACACGAGGTACTTTCGCTGGAACAACGGGAGCAACAGTAGTAGCAGGCTGCCGGCGCTGAGAGGCCGAAGCAACCTGTGCTGCAGTAGCGGCAGGCACTGGACGCCGGACCGCTGGACGAACGGGGGGAACTACAACAGGCTGCCGGCGTTGAGGGGCCGGGGCAACCTGTGCAGCAGGAGCGACGGGCACTGGACGCCTGACCGCTGGAACAGCAAGTGGCCTAGGCACTGGTCGCCTAGCCACAGGGCGCACTGGCTGCGCAGGAACAGGAACTGGACGTGGTGCTCGGACTAGGCGCCGAGCAGCAGGACGTCCAAACGGGCGCATGGCTGCGCGTCCTCTCCTCTGAGGAGGAGAGAATGCAGCAGCCTCCGCCGGGGTCGGCCCGCCAAGAGTGACGAAGGCCGAGTCAGTGAAGGAACCAAAAGTGATTCCTCCCACTGGCGGACTAGCGAGCAGGGACTCAGGGAGAGTCACCCGCGCGTCCGAATCGAAAGCAAATGTAACGGAAGGTACGAAGGAAGCCATGGCACTGCTGCCAAGAAAAGAAAGTGAAAAGGTCAGTAAGACTGTAAATCAAGAAAGAATGGACGAGTAAGAATTCGATAAGATAGATAGAAATAGATAAAGGACGGAATAGCCTGCTAGGCTGGAAAGAAGTAGAGTAGGGAAGAAAACCCTAGCTAAGGGAAAGGAACCCTAACTAAGGAGAGACCCTAACTAAGAGTGGGACGGACCTAATCTAAGGAGTACCAATCCCGGAGTACACACAAGAAAAGATAATATATAATCCAAAGATGGAGAGAGAAACTGGTCCACCGTGGTCGCCAGAAACCTGTGGACCTCCGAAGGAGCACCGCTCGCGGGGGTTCGAATGCAGAGGGTACGGCCGCACTATCCCGTAGGACAAAACGATCGTAGGCCTCTACGCTCGACACGAACGGATCGATGGGAGGGCAGATTGGATCGCGCATACGACTAACTATTGGGGATAGATGCTGTCGCCAGCACACCCCGATGGGTAGCAATATACACGACCTAGTCACGGGTTTCCCCCACCCGATCCGAGAGATCGAGTGGGGTAAAGTGGGGCCAAGTTTCCCACGGGCGCAAGCCCCCGTGGTTAATTACATCCCGGGCCGGAGCCCGAGAAAACTCTCGATTAAGGATCATACATTATCTTTTCCAAATTGGGATTGGCACATGGGTATAGACTAGGAAATCCTACTCAAAAGGAAGAAAGATCCGAAGGGCTGAATCAAACATGCGTGGCTCAAACCAGCATTCGGAGGCTCTAGGGTACTAGAGAGAAATTGGAGAAAGAAAGACAAGCAATCAATCACATGCGTGAGAGAAAGATGGAGGTGGCGTCATCCTGTGACGCGGATAAGTAGGATTTAGAGTCCCCGAAAGAAAGGAACCTACCTACTATTTAAGGCATACTACGAGACCGAGTGTAGTAGCCTCGAACCCTAAATCTAGATTGGACTTAGTGTTCGACACACACTAAGACCAGTGTCCTAGCTAATGTTATGCAAAACCTGGACTTACCCCGGCCTGGATTGGGGGAGCCAGCTAACCACCTAATCGATTTAAAACCATGCTGTCAAGCCAGTTATGAAAGATGGGTGGGTGGTACAGTTCTTTAGAAATAGGACCGACATCTAGAGAATTTTCTAAGTGGTCCTGGACTTATGTGGGTTAGATGCTCCTAGCTAATGCAATTAAATTTTAATTAATTGGTTACTAATGCAATGCATGCCAGTTGAAATGTCAGCTCATGAATGCTATAGAATTTTAAAAACAGGCTTATAAAAATAATTTTTTGAAAAGACTGGGTCTCCCTAGGTCCGGCACTTCATCCTCATAGGCCAGATTATCCGGACTCAACCCGCAGGCAGGGAGATGTCTTATAACAAGGAAAGAAAGATGCAATAATATGCATGCGACCCCGGACGGCTCCGGCAATTCCCTAAGTTCGTTAAGTTTCTATATTATTTAGAACTTATAATTTTAGGAATTAGTTATGAGTAGAAAAATTTTGTAGTCCTTAAAGAGCCTAACGAAAATCCAGACGAAAACAAAATCGGCATGCAAGAAAGAAACCTAAGAAAAACAGGCAATTTCTACTGCGCAATCAGGTAAACACATCAATATAAATCAAACTAATCAAGTAAATGTCCATAGGCCAACTGCCCTTTAATTACAACCCAGGGTATGCAGAAAAAGTAAAGTGGCCGGGCACCACTGCCAACAACCCAGATTTCTAAGCCTATGACAGACGCAAATGACTTTGAGTGGGATATTGGTCTTCAGTCTTCTGGGTGTCTTCTTCTTCTTGGACTCCTTAGAACTCTCCTCCTTGGACTCCTTGGATTTCTCTTCATTGGACTCCCTGGATCCGTCGTGGCTTGAATATCCAAACGAAGAGACAATTCTCCCATTTGGGATGGTTGCTTTTTCTCTTTGGATATCTAAAGCCATCCAACTCGATCTTCCAAATGGAAGAAGACCCTCCCCTTTAGGGATGCCTTCTTCTTTTGGAATTCGAGTTGGATAAGAATATCCACACTCAAAGTTGCATTTTCACAACTCTTAACTTGTTACAAATTTTTACATCCATTTATAAAAGAAAATTCTAGACTCCCTGCATGGTTATCCTAATAAAAATCCCAAGCAGTTTATATATAAAAAAAAAAAGAAAGTGCTAACACCATTGACCCTGTGCCAAGCCATGCTCTTAATTATGAGGGCTAAGCAGCTCCATCTGTGCAGTTATAATTATAAATTTTAGCCCTCATTTTATTTAGGGGGGAAGCTGAGCAAGCACCTACATAAAACACTATTAGAAATCATTATGATGCTCCCCCCTTTTTATTAGCATTGAGCATGGCCACCTGCACAGAAGAACAATATATATATGACGTTCCTAACCTAGGGGTAAATCTAGCGCTCGTCACATCACAGAGTACAGAAAAAGTAAGCAAATACAGCAATCATTTTTCAAACAGCATGCAATGAAATCCACGAAAAGCTCCGGCACATAGCAGAAAAGTAAATCCCAGCGGCCTAACCTAGCTCTAGAAGTGGTGCCCTAGCAAACAATTCTATGTGTGTGTAAGGCTAGTGTGGTTTGGATAGATCCTAAGTATGGTAGTTAGTTAAAGTTAGCTAGAGTTCGGGTTTGTTGGGGGTCTGAAAAGGGAATTTTGTTAAAATTCAAATATTAGTGAATTAGGGTCCATTTTAATTATCTTAGTTTGTTGATCATTTTTAAGAGCTTAGGGTATTCATATTTGAAGTTTAAATTGCATTAGCCAATTTTGGAAAAGTTCCGGGTCCTCCTAGGTATTAAGCTAAGGGTCCAAAAAAGTCACTATGGGGAAAAGGCTAAGTCTGGATTTTCTATCACCTTAGGAAAATACTAGACCTTAATACGAGTAGTTAGACAGGTAGTAGGTTGGAATCGGAGTTTTCTACGCAAAGTTATGAATTTTCTAAGTTTCGGGCCCTATCCTATAGACTAGGGTTGACCAAAAAGTTGACTTTCTAACCTAGGCCAATTTCTGGAAACCTAAAATTTTTAATAAATACTAGGCCCTAATTGGAGTCTAATGCAAGTGAGTTTACCTAATTCGGAGTTTTCTACAATTAGTTATGAGTTTCTAAAGCTCGGGGTATTTATTGGAATTTTCTAAATTTCCTACTAAATAGCCTTTTTTATTGTTTTGCTCCAAATCAGCTCCAAACTGATTGGAATCACTCCCAAAGGTCAGGGATGACCAGAAAAAGTGTTCCCAAGTATTTGGAGAAGATTTGGGATTTTTATTAATTTTTAATGAATTATTAGGGCCAAAATGGTAATTTCTACCTATGGTCAAATTATGGGTCAACCTAGAGCCAAACTAGGAAGCCCTATTTATCTAAGGTCAAGGATCAGATTCTGGTCAGTTTGAGGTATTATGGGTAATTTTCTGACCTAAGGTGTATTTATTGTATTTTCCGGAAGGTCTCGGGGCCTTAATTAACCAGTTAATTAGGGTTAGTTAGCTAAGGGCTTTAAAAGCTCCTAAAAATTCCTAGAAAATTCAGTGATGTTTTAGATGTCACTAAGTTTAAATGTTGAAGTTTTCATGTCGTTCTGGGATCTATCCTAGCTCCTAGAAAACTTCTAAGTTCGCTAGGCAGGTCCTTAATTTTTGTCCTTAGGGTGTCACTACGTTGTAGGAGTTTAAAGTGATGTTTTGTCTAACCCTCAAGGTAGTAAATGCGTGGGAGTACAAAAATAAAATAAACACACCATGTCCTTAAATCTAGGAGAGCCTAGACTAAGTGCTCGTGGTGCAATCCTATACATGCATTCTACGAATAATAAGGAATAAAAGACACCTAAAGAAAGGATTAGTGAATGATTGGGACTCAACCATTCACTAACCCACTCCCCCATGATTGCTCTTCATATCTAGAACCCATGTCTAAAATTTCACAAGTAGTGGATCTCCCAAGATTAAGGGATTTAATACATAAGTAGTTTTTAAAATATCTTAAAATACTTACAAATATATGGACTTTTGGAAAATAGCATAATTAAAAATAGATTGATTTATGATAAATACATATAAGGGAGACCCACTGGCTATCCTAACGAAGCTCGCAACGATTTGAAAGTAATTTTTAGTTTAAAAATAATTGGTATAATAGTCAATTTAAATAATATTAAAATAATCAAATCATAGGGTGAAACAGAAAACTGTCAAGACAGCCAAAATCAGAGGCTTGAAATGGTTCCAAAACATAAAGCTCGTCTTGCTGAAAAGAACGAGGGGTCGCACATCGAAATCCGACTTAAAACGGCGAAGATACGAAAATTACAAGTTCAAATACAATAAAATAATATTTTAAAATAGTGCAGTTTCACTGTTTTTAAAATGACAGAAAATGCAGACAAAATTTTTATCCAGTAATAGTTTTAAAATATGCAGAATTCAGAGTACATCCAAAACAAGGTGCTGTACGTCGACAGCGGACTTAAAACGACAAAGTTATGTAATTTCGAAGTTTAAGTATAATAAAAATAATATTTGAAAATAATACAGTTTGCTGTTTTTCAAAATAAGTACAGAAATACTAAAAATATTTGTGTAATGCAAACTCCAGGATGTGCAGAATCAAAATACGTTCAAAACAAGACGTTGTGCGTTAAAATCGGATTTAAAACGAAGGAGTTATGCAATTTTGAAGATTAAATGCAATAAATAGTTTAAAAATAATTTAAAATAAATAATATTTAAAACTAATTATTAGAAATAATATAAAATAATACTTTAATATTTCTGAAACTTAAGGTAATTTGAAAATTTATAGTAATAGTAATATTTTGATTATTAATAGTATCTTAAGTAATTTTAACTAATTAAAATAATTAAAATAATATTTAATTATAAAAAAAAATATGATTTTCACATCTAAATATGTATAATAATATAATAATAGAAATAATAATAACAAACAACATAGATAAGTTAA
>JACXSL010000164.1:0-36959 GCA_019514585.1 Dendrobium officinale
AAGGTTTTGATTGAAGTGGATGTGATGCACCTCATTCGTTATATTGATGGTAATATAATTTTCAATCCATCTAATTTCTATATGATCAGAGATATTTAACATTTGCTTTGTCATATTTCATTTTCCATTACGCATATTTTACATGAAGGGAAAGCTGTGGATAATTATTTTTGTTATGATTAGTTCTATTTTAATTGGCTTTACTTAGTATTTTGAGCTATCTTTACCCGACATACTTAAAGGTTTGACTAAGCAAGACCATTCTTGCCTCCCTTATGATTGAACTACCTAGTGGACATTTTCTCTTGTGTTGTGGATCTTATTTAATATTGTAATGTTGTTGGACTATATTTTTTATTAGTATTTTAAGTGAGCTTGGGTCTTGGAATTCATTTTACTTTATCTGCATTTTTGATGTGTTGGAGCCTTTTGGGTCGCCCTTTTTGTGTTCTACTATTTGGGTTGTCCATTTGTTATTCCTTTGGTTTAATGTTTCCTTCCTATTATGCAGCTTAATGATCCTTCTTTTTTGTGATATTTTGTGTTAGTTGGATATCCTGGTTTGAGTGTATGTCAGGGATGGTGTTGGTCTTCTACTATTATATTATGTTGTTATTTTCCTTATGTATTGTCTTGAATATAGTTGTGTTATGGGCATCTTCTTTTCTTTATTCATTATGTTGATGGTAGTATAATTTGCAATCCATATAATTTCTCTATGATTCTTTTATTTAGTTTTTCATTTCACATATTTTACATAAAGGGAATGCTGTGGTTGATTATTTAGCTCTGAAGTTGTATTTTAATTGGTTTTTACAGAGTATGTTGAGCAATCTTTACATAGTATGCTTAGAGGTTTTAAAAGGCTTAACCATTGTTGCCTCGCTTATGTTAGAACTACCTAGAAGGAAATTTCTCTTCTTTGTTATTGCTCGTATATGTGATTATAATGTTGTTGGATTTTATTTTTGTTTATTAGTTTTTTTATGAGCTTGGGCCTTGTAATTCTGTTTTTTCTTCATCTACATTTCTGGGGTGCTAGTGCATTTTGGGTTCCCCATTTTGTGTTCTATTATTTGGGTTCTATTATTTGGGTTATCCGTTCATTTTTCCTTTGGGTTAATGTTTCCATCTTATTTCTACTTAAGGAGCCTACATTGTTGTACTATTTTGCATCTATTTAATATCCTGGTTTAGCTATATATAAGGGGTGGTGTTGGACTTGTCCTATGCTATGATGTTCTTATCTTCCTTATGTATTACCTTGACTATAGTTGTGTTCTCGGCAATTTATTTTCCTTATTCATTATATTGATGGTAATAAAATTTCCAATAAACCTAATTTTTTTTGTAATCAGAGTTATAAAACATTGGTTTTCTCTCATTAATTAATTGGGATGTTATTATAAAATTAAAAAAGAAATATAAAAAAAATAGAGAATATAAACTAAATTGTATTCAACCCAAAATTAAATTTAAAATTTATTAAAAATTAGATACCCCTAAATTCTCAAATAAAAATAAAAGTTAAAGTTTTGTAAACTTAATTAATAAAGGAAATTCACTAATTAAAAAAAATCAATTAAACATTAAAAATTTAGAATAAACTCAATTAAATAAATCAAGATAAAAAAATAAATAGTAAAAATAAAAGTGATTTAGAATTTATAAATTCAGATATAATTCAACTTAAATAAAAAAAATTAATTTAAATAAATAATTCAAGAAGAATTTTCTAGCTTTTAATGATTTCCATGATGTTGGGTAAGTGGGACAAAGGTTCACTAGGTGTAACAACAAATTTAGTGTGGATCGGATCATTAAAAGATTAGATAGATGCTTCTTAAACTCAGCTGCATTAAATTATTCTCATTGTATGGTGGTTAGGCACTTGGCTCATGTGGCTTCAGGCCACTGTCCAATCCTCCTAAACCTCCTTGTTCAGTCGTCAACTAAGAAGGTTTTTAGGGTTGAAGATATCTTGGCTACCATCAAGGCATCTGCTGTAGTGGTGAGAGGGATTTGGTTAAGGAAATGTGATGGAAGCTTCTCCCTAAATTCTAAAATGAAAAATACCCTAAAGACATTATTTTATTGGAGCAAAGCAAAAAAAAAAAAAAAAAAAAACTTGTTTATAATGAAGGATTCATTGTTGAAGCAAATTGAGGATCTACAAATAAAAGAAGCAAATGATGGAGGACTTTTGGCGGGAGAATGTTTTTTACTAAAAGTAAAAAAGGGGGAACTCAATTCAACACTTGCTTGACTGGATACATGGTGGAGGAAAAGGGCTAAGGTGAAGTGGATGTCGGAGGGTGATCTCAATTGAAAAATTTTCCAGGATTTTGCTTCCGCAAGAAGGAATGAAAATTACATTGCAAAAATCAAAGATGAAAATTTGGAAATTGTAAAGGATCAACATCAAATAGAGGATGTTATGGTTTGGTATTTCAAAGAAAAATGGAAAAACATGAATTGTATTCTTGATGAATGGCCTAGCCCATGGAAATTACTAGATGATGGAGATGGAGAAATGTTTAACAAAGCATTCACTATAGAAGAGATGGAAGAATTGATTAAGCATAGTGGAAATAACATCTTTCTTGGTAATCATGGTATTACCTATTCTTTCATTAAAGCCTACTGGGAGATAATTAAAGTTGATTTGTGGAATGCTATCACTTGTTTTTTTTTTGAGTCGACGAATATCAACTCAAATTGGAAGGAAACCCTTATTGTTCTTATTTCAAAAGTGAGCAACCCATTGGCTCCAAATTTTAGATCCATAAGCTTTTGTAACACTGTTTATAAATTTGCGGAAAAAGTTCTTATGAAAGGATGTCTTTTATAATCCCTAAATTGATTTTAAAAGAACAAACATCATTCTTGAAAGGAAGATCCTTATCAGATCATGTGTTGATAGCACAAGAGATTATGCATAAATTTAGGACTTTACTCAATCATCTAAAGGTTTTGTTTCTTTCAAAATTGACATAGAGCAGGCATATGATTCGATTGAGTGGCCTACCTTGGTGAAAGCTTTGGATTATTTTTGATTTCCTTCTAAATTTTCTAATCTTATTTAGGAGTGTCCAAGATTCAAAATTCTCTATTTTGATCAGTGGCAATTTATCTAATTGGATAAGTGGTAGAAGTGTCTTTCGACAAGGATGTCCCTTGTTCCGATTTCTATTTATTTTATGTGCTCAACTATTATCCAATGCTTTTAGACAAAGAGGAGGTTCCATTGGAGTTCGGATGTGTTCAAATAGACCAAGAATTTCCCACTTGTTGTATGAAAATGTTGTAATTATTTTCTCATAAGCCAACTTGAAGGTAGTCAAGGAGATAAAGGCTATTTTTGGAAAATTTTAGTGGATGGACTGGTCAAAATATTAATACCAACAAATCTTGTATGATATTTGGTAAAATAGTATGTAGAAGAAGGAGAAAGTTAATTTCTCAGATTATGGAGTTCAAAACAATCAAGGAGTTATCCTATCTTAGATTAAAATTAGCCTTGTAATGGCTAGTTGGAGAAGATTTCCAATTTATTATTTACAGGGCATTGAGGATGACAAATATGTGGGGAAGGAAATTGATATCCTTAGCCGCTAAAAAAATGTTAGTAAAACTATTTTGCTATCATATACTATCTTTCATTGTACTAATTATTTGGTTCCTAAAAGTGTGCTTGATGAGATTGACAAGATATGTAGAAGCTTTATTTAAAACAAGTCCAATGGAAAACATGGGATTCACTATGTCAATTGGAATGTTATGTGTTTGCCGCTTAAATGGAGAGGTAGAGCTCTTCACTCTTTTTTGTGTAAAGTGGGACCGTTGAGAGCTAAGATAGCTTGGAAGTATGTAAAAGAGAAAGACTCATTGCTGCACAAAGTGTTCTTCCCAAAATATGGAGGCTTATTTGAGAATGACACAACGAGGAGGAAGGGTTGTTCTTCTTGGAAGATCATAATGGCTAGAAGTAAATCATTAAAGCCTTAAATTAGATGGAATATTGCTAATGGAGAGGCAATTGATGTATTCAATGGCACATGGATATTGGATAAAAGCATAAGCAAATGGCCAACTTTTGTTATCTCACGTGACAGTAGAAACTTCTCGGTGGAAAATCACATTACAAATGGTAGATCGAATGTGGAAAAAATCAGCAATTATATGGGAATAGAGCTTGTAAATTTAATCTCTCAAAATAATATTTTTTTCTTGAATGGAAGAATATAGTATGGAGTTGCTTTATCAAAGAGCTGGAAAATCCTTTTCTTCCCTTGTGTTTGAAGCGTCTTCTATGTAAACTGCTCCAAAGCAGTTCTGGAATTAGATAAACAAGATTAATTTGAACCCAAGGGTGGAGATACTATGGTGGAGAATTTTTAACAATGCCCTTCCTACTTTTCAATTCCTTGTCTATAGAAGATTGCAAAGGGAAAGCCAATGTCTGAGGAGCTGTAATGAAACTAAAGATGAAGATCATGTTCTTGTATGGTGTGTAAATGCTGATGGAAGTTTTAAATCATCTTGGCAATTGGGGGTTTGCTTTGCCGATATTAACTCCTTGATTGAATTAAATGCTACGGTTGGATGTCTAAAGAAAGTTCTTATATTGCTAATTTGTATTATAATGTGGTGTTCTTTATATGGAAATCAAGAAAATAGTTGATTTATAGAGGGAGTGGAGATAGCTCATTGCTAGTTACTTCTAATGTAGTGAGTTATGCTTCTATAATTGCATATGGTTTTGGTAGAAACTCAGGTATATGCGATGATAATCAGTCTTTTAGGTTGTCCAATTTTCATTGGTATCCTCCTCCACCTGATTGGATAAAGTTTAATGTGGATGTGGCTTTACTAACTTCATATAAAGCTGGAATTTGATGGGTGTTTCATGATCACAAAGGTAGATTCCTCTTGGCTTTTGGGAAATAGTATTTTCATAGGGACATATTGATATTGGAGCTTTTAGCTACTCAATCAATTAAGGAGGTTATCAAAGATTGGATGTTTAAATACAAGGGAATTATCATTGAAGGTGACAATATTAACATTATGAAATTTTTACAAGGCGCTAAATCAAATGGTTATTCAAGGTATGAAGAATTTCATTCAATTAAAGGGTTCAACCTTGTTATTTTTAATTTTATAGATAGAAGGAGCAATAAGTTAGCGGACTTATATGCTAACTATGGTATTCTTAGTTCCTTTATTTGGGATGATATTATTGTGAATAAGGTTCCTCCTTCTTTTATGTCTTTTTTAAAGGAGGAATCTAATGTTTTTAGTCCATAGTTTGTATTCCTTTCTTAGTTTTTAAAGCAATTTGCTCCATTTTCTTCAAAAAATAAATAAATAAAATAAAATTGAATGACATAAATAAAGAAGATCAATAAAGTAAAGGACCCTACGCATTTGATTTAATCCCTCTTTTTTTTTGAAGTTGTGGAAATATATGAAAGCAAGCTAAAAAAATATACAAGAAACTAAGTGATAGCTATTCTATCACACTTTTTTTTATGAAGTCAACAAAACTTGAAGGAAGCTCACTATTAACAAAAGAATCCCAATAAAAATCACCTAAAAGTGTATAATGAGAGCAAAAATCTGCCACATTATTCCTTTATATAGAAACAAAAGTAAAAATTACATTCTTAAACATTTCTAAAAAAGAAAAATCTATGCTTTGAACTCTCATCTTCCTTCCATTATTCTTCAACAAAGAATTCTTCAATACCTTGATATTATTAATATTATCAGCTTCTATAACGTTACCATTCTTCTCTCCCATCCAATATTGAATAACATTTTTAAAGTCAAAAACTACAATAAGTTCTAAAAACCAAATATCCCAATGCATCTTCTTTTTACCATAAGAAAATAAGAATCTTCCCTTGTGGTCACATAACAAGTCAGCAAATGCCACCATATTAGATTATAGAAGAGAAGCATCCACATTTCATTTTATCTATTCTATGGGAGGGGAATACCAAAATTTAGATAGCAAATCATGATGGTTAGTATCCCAATTTTTAAAGATTAAATAAACATAATAATTAATTGATGTAGAATGAATTTGAAACGTAATCATAGACAAGGATGGAACTTATTTACCATTCTTATGTCAGTTCCTAGCTTTCCAAATCTGATAAACAGTAGAGATATAAATTCATACAATGCCAGGATTAGTTTTTGCAAGATCATTTCTGTCCAGCATTGGTACATATTAATAAATCTTGGAAATTAGAAGGCTTAGTTTTTCAACAATTCCAAAACATCCACTAGCTTCTTACAACTAACATTAATGTGATGAACATCTTCAACTTCCAAGCATTCTTTTTGGCAAGCAAAAATATCTGTCAACCTTCTATATTGTAGCCATGAATTTGTACGAATAGCATTATTCAAAAGTCCCCAAAAAAAATAATATTTTTCAGCTTAACCTCCTTTATTTTTAACCATCTCATTTTATATTCAATATGTTGATGTAAATTAAATCAAGCTTCATAAGCGAATGAAAAAATTTACTTTCAGATTGAAGTAGTTCTGGTTTATCAACAACAAAAATTGACAAAAATAAAAGAGTTACTCCAAGTTGGGCAAGAGTTCCTTTTTTTTCCTTCACTCAAGATATTAATTCCATATTTAGCTATAATACTACGGTTAAGTAGTGATTTTTGAATATGGATGAAATTCTAAGCTAAGCGAGCTCTTAATGGTCCCCTTCTTTTAGCCACACCTAGCACACCAAATCCTCCTTTATTACACGGAAAACAAAACATCAGCCAAGAGATATAATGAATTCCTTATATGCCCTACTTTTTATGCCATAAGAAATTATTGTAAAGTCTATCCAAATCATCAAGAAAACCTTTTGCAATAAAATAATGCATCATAAAAAATGTTTGAATAGATGAGAATATTATTTTAACTAATACCAATCATCTAGCTAGGGAGAGGGATCGATTTCCCCAAGCATTTAATCATTCCAATGATTTTTCCAAACTTTATAATAGTCAAATGCCTTCAAACTTCTTAATTCCCTCTAAATCCCCAAGTAATTAATTTCATTGACTGATAAAAAATCAAAAACTGAAATAAGCTTATGTTTCCTTCTTCTTAAAATAGAGCTTCCAAATAGTATCACATATCTAGAATAATTTTCCTTCTACCCCGTCAAACAACAATTATCATTTTGAATACGTTTAACAAGCTTAGCATTATACCTTGATGCTTTTGAAAAATTTTGCACATCATCAGAATATAGAATATGAGAATTCTTTTTTGAATTTGGTGTAATCATAATATCTTGTGTGATCTTGATTAAGGAGGTAATCCTAGTGTGATCTTGATTAACCTTCATGTTTGCAAGGAACATTTGAAAAGTTTCATGATGGTAGGCAAATATTTGGGTAAGGATTAAGTAAAACTAGGTTGAGGCAAATAGGGGTATGATAGAAGAATTTAAGTCATTTTGAATAAGGAGTTGGGATGGAGTTAATTTTGATGCAGAATACCTATAAAATGATTCCTCAATCTCTTTGAAAATAAAGTTGTCATCCCTACGATATCTAGAGGATGATCCGTTAGAAATTGCAAGGTCATTTATTGCTGCTTTCAATTCCTAAGATTTGGACCTGAGATAGTTTGGAATGAATGAGAAAGTGAAGAAAAACTTTTCCAAGACCCTTCTAATTAAATAAAAATTACCTATCGTAAAGTACAAAATTGAGATCATACGTACGACTTTAAAATCATACGGGAAAGAAAACCATTTTCATACATTCAAATGGATACAACCAATAATAAAATGACTTTTCATAAAATGGCAGTTTTGAGGCATTCTTTCGTAAAGAGTTTTTGACCAAATGATCATACAGCCAAACAACTGATCATCTAGGATGATTAGAATATTAAATATTTTTTAGGAAGGTTAGGTTCATCCCATAAGAAACTAACAATAGGATTGTACATATCAAATACAATTTCATACGTAGGATATGTGATCAATAACTAATTTTTCATGGAAGGTCAGACCAAATTATACATATGATGAAGTAATTATACAATACAAAAATCAATGAATAACTCAATTTTGTATGCTCAACTCAAAAAAACATCATATACATGCTAGAAAATTCATACTGTATGAAAAATTTTGTATAGTATGAAAAGAACACTTAAAATAAAACATGATAAAAAGAAAATCTTTTCAAAACTAGTCACATTAAATACAACGACTTGTAAAAAATTTAAAAATAAGACCAACAAAAAAATACTATAAAAAAAAAGATATACAAAATAAAAAATCACAAACATACAAACTATGACAAAAAACCTAAGAAAATAAAAAAACACATTATTATACAACAAATTAAGTTTGCAAAATTTCAATTTAAGCTTTAAAATTAATCACACCTAATCTACTCCTTAAAGTGCTAAACATGTTTAAAGCCAGTGGTTTTTTGAATATATCTTCAAGTTGATTCTCAATAGCAACATGATGCAATTCAATTAATCCCTTAGCTACATGACCTCTAATGAAGTGATGCCTTAAGTCTATATGCTTGATTCTACAATATTAAATATGATTATTTGAAATGCATATAACACTAGTATTATCACAGAAAATTAGAGTTATACCAATAGAAAATCCTGGGTCAACAATATATTTTTTTAACAAAAAAATTTTTGCTAAATAACTACCTATGGAAATGTATTCTTCTTCAATAGTAGAAAGGGCTACTGAGTTTTTGTTTCTATTGGACTAAGAAACTAAAGGTTTCCTATGAATTGAAGGGTTCCTAAATTTTGAGTTCCCAAAATATAACTCAGAATTCTTTTAATCCTCTCAAATGTGATTCCTTTGGATCAGATTAAAATATAACACACAAATAAACAATGTACATGATATCAGGTTAGCTAGAAGTCAAGCAAAGCAATGATCCAATTATTCCTTTAAATTTCTTTTGATCAACAAATTTTCCCTAACAATCCTTATCTAACTACACTGACGAAATCATTGGTGTAGTTACTAGTTTAGCATTCTCCATTTCATATTTCTTGAGGATACACTTAATATACTTTGACTGGCTAAGAAAAGTTCTTTCCTCATTTTCCATTTTGCTAAAACCAAGAAAATAACTCAAGTCTCCCATCAAACTCATTTCAAATTCACTACTCATTATTTTAGAAAAAATTTTCAAAAAGATTTTTATTAGTATATCAAAATAAGATATTATCAACATATATTTGAACAATGAGTATGTCATAAACTATCCTTTTCAACAAGAAAGTAGAATCCACACTTCCTTTCACAAAAGACCTTTATAATAGGAAAATGCTTAACCTCTGATATCAAGCCCTAGGTTCCTATTTTAGTGCATTCAATGCCTTTTTTAATTTAAACTTAAGATTAGATAATTTAAAATTTTCAAAACCTAGAGGTTTCTAAATATAAATATCCTCTTTTATCACCCCATTTAGAAAGGGCACTCTTAACATCCATTTGATATAATTTAAAACCTTTAAAACAGGCAAAGGATAACAAAACCGTTTTTGCTTTAAGTCTGGCTATAGGGGCAAAGGTTTCTTCAAAATAATTCCCCTTTATTTGATTATACGTATTTTCCACCAATCATTCCTTATGTCTAATAACAACACCTAAATCATTCATTTTATTTTTGAACACCCACTTAGCTCCAATAATACTTTGATCGTTAGGCCTTTTAATTATTTCTGATAATTTTTTCCTTACAAATTAAATTAATTCTTCTTACATGGCAACAATCCAAAATTTTAAGATTGTACCAACTTAGTTTAACAATTATTAAAATTTATACAACATATATACTTTTTATGATTCCAAATATTATTATTTTAATTATAATTTATCCTAACATATTTTAGATGTATTATTTTGTGATTTGTGTGTATTAACATTTGAGAGAAATAATACTCAAGATTATTGAAGACCTCAAATTAGATTAGATTAGGATGCATCATAAATGAATGTCTGTATTTCTCATTTTATTGAGTCTGACAGCATGTCATTGTAAATGAGTAATTATGCACACACATACTAGGGGAGTGTTTAAAATTTGAAATTTATAAACTGATTATACTGTACAAACTCATTTCATAACGGATGATTTATTTAGTTATTTTCCCCAATTAGAAATCACACGAACTGCAGGTCAAAATTTTTTCTAAGAACTGATCATAGTGTACGAAGGTTCCTTCGTATAGATGCCATCGAGAGTATGAATTGGACGGGCACCCTTTCATCCTGATGTATTCAAAGTTTCTTCTGAATTGATCATTATGTTCCATCTCTATTTGTGCATATGATGTCTAGAGTAAGAATTGGACGGGTCCCTTTTCATCCCGAGAACTTGAAATTTTTCTAAACGGATTATAATATACGATGCCCTTTTCATACAGACGATGTCAAGAGTATAAATTGGAAGGGTTCCTTTTCATCCTGACGTGCTTGAAAAATTTTTGAGCTAATCACACTATATGATTTCTATTTTGTATAGATGACATCCACAGTATGAATTGCATAGTTCCCTTTTCATCCTGATGAATACCAAATTTTGTTGAATGTATCATATTATACAATTTCCTATTCATATAAATGACATCTAGAGTATAAAATATGGGGTATCTTTATTTCCCGATGAAGATGAAAAATTTTCTAATTATTCGTACATTATGAACTTGATTTATACTAGAAGATCATCATGTAAAAAAATGTTTTGTAAAGATTCACAAAAGGTTTGTGCACAACAATTTTTGATCTATTCTTACGTATGAACATACGATCGTACTATAAGATCTTATACGCTCAGAATGGAAAAATTCAATTTTTTGGATAGCTTTTTGTGTCTTTCATATAAAAGGTCCTTAAAAACTAATGTGATAAAAGTTGTTCTTCGTGATTTTTTAAGGGCAAGTGAAAGAGTGATTGCATGAGAGTGTTTGAGAAAGATTTCTTGCAAGTGGAGTGTGAAAGGTTCACAAGGTTACTCAAAGTTAAGGATCTCTTTTGTATTTGATTACTTCATTTTTTTTCTTCTTTTGAGTTATTCGAGAGAAGATCTTTGGTGAAGATCTGGTACTCGACCGAAACTTGGAGGATGTGAAAGGATGACAATACTCTACTGACACTTGAATAGTGTGAACAGATAACAATTTTTTGCCAACACTTGAAGGGTATGAATGGATGATAGTTCTATGCCAACACTTGGAGGTTATGAAAGGACAATGATTCTCTGCCGCATAAAAGATTAGGGGAATAGAGGAATTATAAATGCTTCTTTGCCTTATTGTGGGAGCAAAAGAAGAGTCACTTTGGTAATAATTCAATACCTGAGGAGGGAATCTTTAGGGAGTGGATGTAGGTCATGTTTGATCAAACCACTAGATATAAATCTTAGTTTCATTTTATTTTGTGCACTTTTATGTTCTACACTTTAGTATTTATGATTGAGAATTTTATTTTTTCAAAAAGTACAAAACTAGTTTTTTAATTAAAAAAATCCAATAAATATTTTAAATTACCAATTCGCCCCCTCTTGGTTAGCCTTGGGATAATTACTTAGGTTTAACAACCTATACAAAATCAATAAGTGGTATCAGAGCTTTATTTCAAAACTATAAGTTTATACCACTTTTTTAAAATTAAAATGGCTACTTTTGAAAATCAAAACACACTTGAAGGGTATTTGATCACTAGACCTATGTTATTTGATAATATCCCTTTCAATTTTTGAAAAACACGCATGTCTATAATTCTTTAATCATTTAATTATCGCATGTGGATTTTAGTTCAAGAAGGCTATATTAGGCCAACTAGAATTGTAGATGGCATTAGAGTTGAAACACCCTTTGCTGACTGGACTATAAAAGAACATGACTTACCATAATTAAATGCTAAATGCTTAAATAGTTTCTTTTGTGCACTAAAGTCAGAAGATTGCATGTGGATTTCTACTTATAAAAGTGGAAAAGATATTTGGGATAGACTCTATATTAAATATGAAGGGCCTAATAAGGTATAGTAATCTAGATTAAATATCTTATTACCTGATTATGAATTGTTTTGCATGAAACCCAATGAATCCATATCTGACATATGCACAAGATTTACTCAAATAGTCACTTCTTCACATGCATTAGGTAGGGAACTAATGAATGTTGAAATGGTTAACAAAATTCTTCATTATTTGCCTACTATGTATGATGCTAAAGTTACTGCAATTTTAGAGTCAAAAGATTTAAATGTCTATTCAATTGACAATCTCCTTGGATCGCTAATTTCTTACGAGCAAGGAGTGACTCAAAGGAAGATTGATGCAGGAGAATAACAAAAGGAGAAGAACATAACACTAAAAGTGGATGACTCAGACAATGATCAGTCACAACTTGAGGATGATGATGACATTACCTTCATGAAAAGGCAAATAATGAGTTTTCTAAAGAAGAAGCAGAGGTGACACCAATAGTGGAAAAAAGGTAGGTTTGAAAAATGGTTAAGGTTTCTAATGATGTTATTTGCTATAAATGTAGGAAACCTAGACATGTAAAAAAAAAATTCCCTAATCATAAAGCAACTCCTAGTAGGGACAAGGTAGAGGAGACAACAAATGGGTGAAAGGGCAAGAAAAGATTTCAAAGAGCTTTCTGGGCGGACTCAACTTTGGATTCATCATAAATAGAAAAGGAAGAAGAAGTCACCAACCTATGTTTAATTATCAATAATCTTGATCAGTCAGATTAAGAGGAGGTATGTGACTTAAACTATAATGAATTGATTGATTTTTCTGAAAGAACTCATACTGCACATAGAAAACTCAAGAAAATGCATGCTAAAATAAACATAGAATTACAAGAGTTATAAAAAGAGTGTGAAACCTTTAGGAAAGATCACATATTGATTGAGAATAACTACATGAGCTTACTAGATGAATTTGATGATTTAAATAAGAAAAAATGATCTTTTAAAATCATCCTACAGTGAAATAAATAAGAATTTTAATCGTTTAATAAAGAATATAAAAATAGAGAGAACTATTTAAAATATGATATCAATTTGTTAGAAAATGTAAACACATTATTTAAATTGAAAGTGCAAGCTCTTAAGAAAAATAAGATACTTTTTACACTTGAAGATTTTACTAATCATATTTTAAAGTCAAAATTTTAAAATCTAGGAAGAGGCAAATTTATTATCGGAGATTGAAAAAACCCTTTTATTGGAGTTAAGAGTATTACTTGTGGGATAATTGGACATATATCACACACTTGTACTTTACATAGAAATATTAATTTAGTGTGGAGGCCTAAGATGCATAAAATAAGTCATATCATACATGCATCTAGTTTTATTTTTCTAAAAGGAGAACCCAAACTTTTTCATAGAGAATGTTTGTAGGTACACTCTCATATAAGAACTCATGAGAGCATTTGGTACTTTGATAGCTGTTTCCCAAAGAATATAACTAGAGACACTACAATAATTCATATCATTGGAAGCCATGAATAGAGGCAAGGTTACATTGGGAGATAATACCACTAGGAAAGTGGTTGGCATAGGTATGATCATAAACTTGAATAATTTTTTCATAGAGAATGTTTTACTTGTAGAAGGCTTAAAGCAAAATTTATTAAGTATTAGCCAGCTATATGACAAAGGGTATAGTGTTAAATATTTTCTCACTAGCTGTATATTAAGCTTAAATGAAAATGATGTTTTGCAAGGAATTAGGGTAAATAATATTTATATACTAGATTTGAATTATATTAAAACTCCTAATGCTTTTTTTTTTAAATAATTTCTATTGAATCATGGTAATGGCATAGGAGACTTTGTTACGCTAGCATGAAAAACCATAGGAAAATTACACAAAAGGAATTGGTTAGAGGTATACCAAAACTAGACTTGACTAAAGATCACCTTTGAGATGCATGTCAAATAGGAAAATAGGTGAAGTCCTCATTTCATTCCAATAAGGATCATAGAACTAGCAAATAAAAAGAGATTACTCATATGGATCTTTTTGGACCGGTTAGCACTGTAAGTTTAGGAGGGAAGGTATACGAATTTGTGATAGTTGATGTTTCATGATTTATGTGGGTTAAATTTTTATTTCATAAGAATGAATTGGTTGAGGAATTTAGAGACTTTTTGAATTGGATTCTGAGGAAACTAGGATGTAAAATTTTAGCAATTCAAAGTGATCACAAAGGTGAATTTAAAATGAAAATTTTGAGAATTTTTGAAAGAAAAAAGGAATTAATCATATTTTTTCTGCACCTAGGACCCCTCAACAGAACGGAGTAGTCAAATGAAAGAACATAACATTAATTGAGATCACTAGAGCCATATTGGCAGAATATTTACTTCCTAAATACTTTTGGACTAAAGAAGTTAGTACTGCATGTTATGTTCTAATAGGGTGAACAAAAGGTCACTATTGAATAAAACACCCTATGAGCTTCATCTGGAAAAAAAACCTAACTTGTCACATTTGCATGTTTTTGGATGTAAGGTGTTCATACATAATATTGGAAAATCTTATTTAAGGAAATTTGATCCAAAATTAAATGAAGGAATTTTTCTTGGATACTTTAGTGTTCAAAAATTATATAGAGTATTTAACAAAAAAGCTTTGGTAGTTGAGGAGACGAAACAAGCTTTATTTAATTAATTTGGAATTTTAGGAGAGCTATGTTTGGAAGAGGATGAAATTGAAAATAACTCCAAAAGGATTGAGAAGATTAGTTTGGAAGAAAATTTAGACCAAGAAAACCTTTTGGCTAGAGATTTAAAATTTTCTAAAAACCACTCGAAGGAACTAATTTTAGGTGAACCTAGTGAGGGTGTTAAGACTAGGCGTGGACTTAGCAAAGAAGTCAACCATTCTGCCTTTATTTCAATAATAAAACTCATAAATGTAAATCAAACACTTTTAGATAAATTTTGGATTTTGGCCATGCAAGAAGAATTAAATCAATTTATAAGGAATGATGTTTGGGAATTGATTAAAAGGCCAATGGATCAAAGTGTAGTTGGAACTAAGTGGACATTTAAAAATAAAATGAATAACTTAGGAGATATTATTAGAAATAAGGCTAGATTGGTGATTAAGGGGTATAATGAAATTAATTGGATTGATTTTGAGGAGACTTTTGTCCCTATAGCAAGACTTAAAGCAATTAGGATTTTATTAGCATTTGCCTATTTTAGAGTATTTAAATTATTTCAAATGGATGTTAAAAGTGCCTTTTTGAATGAGGTGATTTAAGAGAATATTTATATTGAACAACATCCAAAATTTGAAAGTTCTATATTCCCTAATCATGTACATAAATTGAAAAAGGATATATATGGATTGAAACAGACATCTAGGGCTTGGTATGATAGGATAAGCACTTTTTTAATAGGGAGATCTTTTATAAAAGGAAATGTGGACACCACTCCCTTTTTGAGAAAATTAGAGGATGATATACTCATTGTTCAAATTTATGTAGATGATATGATTTTTGGATCTATAAATAAAAATCTATGATGATTTTTTTTAAAAAATAAATAGTGAATTTATGATTAGCTTAATGGGAGATTTAAGTTATTTTCTTGGCTTTAGCATTAAGAAAATTGAGGAGGGAACATTTCTTAGTTAGTTTATATTAAGGACATCCTTAAGAAGTATGGAATATACAATGCTAAACCAGTAAGTACACGAATGAGTACCTCAGTTAAGTTAGATAAGTACCCAATGGGAAAATATGTTGATTAAAAAAAATTTCGAGGAATTATTGTATCTTTACTTTCTTTGATAGCTATAAGACCAGATATTATGTCTAGTGTTTATTTGTGTGCTAGATTTTAATCAGATCCAAAAGAATTATATTTGACAGCAATAAAAAAGATTTTCAGATATTATTTAAGAACTTACAACTTAGGAATTTGATATCCTAAGTACAGCTCTTCATTTGAAATTATTTGATATTCTCTTTCAGACTTTGCATGCAGTAGGGTTGATCAAAAGAGTAGATCTAAAATCCACTTTCAATTTATTCATACTGTATGAAATTATTTTCATTACGTACGAATTTTGTAGCATGTCAATCATTATTTTGGAATGAATGCATAAAATTTTGATTTTTTAACATAGATTATATTGTAAGATATTATTATCATCCTGTATGATCTGTATACATTCGTATGTATACTTGTAGACGGTTATCTTAGATGAACACATGTTTGTCTATATGATTGTATGGTCAAAAGTTTGTACCAAAGGATTCCTCATAAATTATGTGTTTATAAAAAGTCATTTCATTTTGGACATTATCGTTCATCCAAACAAATTTTTTTTCATGCCGTATGATATCAAGATCATATATACAAATCCATTTTTTTATTTTATGATGGGTAATTTTTATTTGAATGGGATGGCTATAGAATTCATTTTCATTCTCTTCCAAATCCTTCTTGAATCCTTCTAGAGGCACCAACTAAGGAAAGGCAAGTTATTGCAAGATATCTAGAGTTACTAAGGAATCGTCATCCTGGGGTGGGGATGATAATTTTCTGTCTATATATAATGAGGATTCCTTGAATAGGTATATAGCCTCCAAAATCACTCCTTCAAAACTACAGATTCAAGATGAAATCCACTTTCAATTTATGCCTCTATTTGCTTCAACCAAGTTCTCCTTCATTTTAACTTTGATCTATGCTTATCATATAGAGATTTTTCACTACTTCTTAGCAAATATTAGGTTTAGTGAGGATGAGAGTAGGATAACATCATTTGTCAAAAAAGAGTGGGTAGAAATCCATAAGGAAGATCTAGGAACCTTTCTTCAATTAAGGACTCGTGGGACTAGAGCACACATATTAACCTCCAAATCCATTTATGACTGATCAGTGATAAACAAAAATTCTTAGAGGTGTAACTCAAGTTTGTCACTTGGTTAGAGTCTACACCTTGAATCAAAATCCCATGATCATAAAGCATGTCTTAAGAACTTCAATCATTCCTAAGGCTGGTAATCACATAAACATTACTCATCTTCTATCCACTGTTACCTATTTGACCATAATTGGACAACAATTTGATGAGGCCCAACTCATCTTAGATTACATTCATAACCTTTCTGAAATTGGGTTTTCTTCTCACAAGAGGAAGATAAATATTGCTCTAGGATATTTAGTGACATATATTTTTTAAAAGAAGTACAACATTATTCATCCTGATCTTCCCACTAAAATGCTAATATTCCTCAATGATGCCTCTTTTCAATCTCTTTTTGGGAGGAATGAGAGTTCAGGTGAAGATACTGAGGGAGAAGGGGGAGCAGCTACACCTACTCATAGACTTGATCAGAACTACTTTTAGGAGATGGTCCAATAATTTTATCAGATAGAGAGTCATTTTGATCAACATTTTGGTCAAATTCAGACTCATTTAAACCAATACGACGCACAGTACCAATAAGATATGGGGTGGATCTGAGGCCGGTTTGACTCGGTGAACACAAATATAGCTATGATGAATAGCTATTTCTCAATCCTCTTAAGTTACTAGATGCACCAAGAAGGGGGGAGTGGGTGAATTGCAAAAAACATGTTGCAATAAAATCTTAAATAAGAGTTCTAATAATTTTTTTTTTTGTTTTTTAAATCTTAAACAAAAATTAACTACGGAAACAAGTGATTGAAATCAAATTGAAAAAATGATTTTTTACCATAATTTTCATCAAGCAAATATAATGAAAATAAAGTGTAAGAAAAAATAAAAAGCGATAAGGAAAAAACACACCAGAATTTTATATTGGTTCGGTCAAACCATAACCTACATCCACTCCCTGGAGTCCTCCAATACGGGAATTTTACTATAAACTTTAGTTCTCCTTTTTCCCCCTCGGCAAGGCGGAGAAGCCCTTACAAGACTCACTTTCACCAACTCGGCGTGGCGGAGTGCCAAGCGCTTTTCTCACCCTCCTGGCGATGGAAGCGTACCTTCTCATTTTTCTACCTCCTGGAGAAGGCAGAGTACCTTCGAGGTCATGGATGTAGAAGAGTCTCCCCCTCAGAGAGCCTTGCACAAGTTCTTCTTTGGCCTTAGGAGGAGTAAGATGCAGTAAGGACGGAGCAACCGTGTGATCTCCCTCACACTACTTCTCCCTTACCAAGCTCACCCTCTCCTTCCTCTCTCAAACCCTAAAAACTTCTCAAGAGCTCTCTTCTAAGGATTCCCTCTCTAATCACGTTCCCCTCTCTTTGTTCCACATAAAAACATTATTATATTGAAACTTAAAAATGGGCTCTAAGTTACTATCGTACAATACAATATGTTATCATACAGTATGATATATATAAAAGTCTTTGTCCTTGTATGAAGGTTTACAAACAGTTCAAAATAAACCATACAGTACGATATAACATCGTATAGTATAAGCCTCCACTTTTCTATTCATATAGGATGATAGTCGGGACGATCACAACTCGTCTCTGTACATCATAGGGTACGACCTACTTCGTACAGTACAAATAGTCAAAATCAAGGCATTGACAAGGATGAAGACTGGGCAGGTAAAAAATAGGTCTTTATACATCATCTTATATGATATACATCATATAGTATGATTAGGCAAAAATAAGAGATCATCCAGGATGAAGTCTGGGATGATCAAAACTTATCTCTGTTCATCATATAGTACGAACATGTTTGTACAATATGAGTATCAATCAGAGATTAAAGCCTTGATTTATTTTGCTAATTATGGGTTAATTTAAGTAAGTATTCAAAATAAATCATACAGTACGAAGTACTTAGTATCGTATGAACAGCTAATAATCTTACACAAATTAGTCTGGCAGCTAAATTTTTTGATTAGTAACACATTATATAGTACGATATCAATCGTACAGTACGACCTATTCACAGAAAGACATTTTAACAGATCTGATCGTATAATAAAATATAAATTTATATAGTACTATCAATAGAGGAAAAAATCTACATTTTTCTTTTAAAACCCTCTCCCCCTATGTTTGTGCATGATTGCTCAGACTTACATGTAGTCATGAGTCATTTTATTGTCCTAAGTAACTTATGATCTTCCTGAAATGTTAGTACTCACAAATAATAGTAGAAATCAAAGATATTCAATGAATAGTAGACACAACATTATTTGTCATCATCAAAATCTCAAACTCAGGGTCATGGATTTCAACATCCTCAACCAACCTCATCCTCCAGATTAGGGTCCTTCAGAGTTTTGGATATATTTCTTTGTATTTTTTTTTTGGCCAGTCCTTTCCCGATGATGTGAGGGTGTGATGATGTACGTGTTTATTTCTTTCTATAGTAGTTGCTTCTATATTTAGATTTGTGTTGATGTTATGATGTTTATAAGTTATGTTATATGATATCAATGGCTTTAAAGGATCTGATCTTTTTGATATTAATAAAAATATCATATTTTGCTTATTTGCATTTTTCATAGTTTGAAATGTGAGTTTTCCTAGATAAAAATCCTATTTTAATTGATCTAAAAAGTTAACTTGCATTACAAAATTAATTTCATCATTAAATCTAATTTTTTTAAAAAAAATTTAAGTAAACTTATAACTTGATCAAGTTAAGCATATCAATCTCATGTTCTTTTTAGGCAAACATAATTTGAATATTTTTATTACAATTTTGATGTCTTATTATTTTTTAATTCTTTTTTCAATGTAATTATATTTGTAATAAGAGAATTTTGATTTTTAGGTTATTAATTTTGGAAAGGTAAAATAAAAAAAGGGGAGTATATCAAAAAGAAATGTATCGTTTGTACAAAAATTAAAAGATTGCGTAATAGTTTGCATAATGAAAAGATGCCCAAAATTAACCCAAATAGAAAAAGATGCACAATGTCACCAATTGAATATATTATTTCCTCTATTATTTAATCTTTATTTCAAATCAATCTAATTTTCAATTATATTTTGTATTAAAAATTGAAATTAACTAGTCTTCATTTCATCATTTTTGCAATAATCATCCTTATCTAATTATCTAGAATGCTTCATGACCTTGATAAATTTTTCTTATCTAAGTTTTTCTTTAATTTAAAATTTTTTAATCTTTCTTTTTCATCTTATGGTAATTAACATTGTTATTGCAACTATATTTAAATCTCTTTCAAGATCAATTATTATAGTTTCTCATTTGACATTTTTCATTTCAACTTTTTTATTCCCTTTTTGTTATTGTCAAAAGGGGGAGTAATATTATTTTGTGTTTTGTATTCCATGTGTTTGAATATTTGTGTTTTTATATTTTATGTTTGTGTTTTGAGTTTTATATGTTTTTAAAAAATAAAAAAATGTATGATCTTCATGGATTTTCCCTATATTCATATATTTTATTATTTAAGGGGGAGCTAAAGAGAAATTTAGGTTTTACATATTAACTCAAACAATAATTATTTTATCATCATCAAAATGGGGGAGATTATTGAAATTGTTGATAGTTAGTTTTTTGATTGTTGAGATTCATACAACATATATATTTTTAATGATTCCAAATATTATTATTTTAATTACAATTTCTCCTAACATATTTTGGATGTATTATTTTATTGTTTGTGTGTACTAACATTTCAAGAAAATCATACTCAAGATTATTGAATCCTTTAAATCATATTAGATTAGGGTTTATTGTAAATAATGTATGTATTTTTTTATTTTATTGAATCTGAGAGAGTGTGATTGTATTTGAGTAACTGTCCACACACACACTGGGGGAGTGTTCAAATTTTATAATTTTTAAACTTATCATATTGTATGAAGTCATTTCATATGGGATGACTTGTTCAGTTATTTTCCCTTACGAGCAATCAAACAAACTATAGGTAAATTTTTTTTCTAAGTACTGATTGTACTATACGTAGGTTCCTTCGTCCAGATGATATCTAGAGTATAAATTATATGGCTACTTTTTTGTCCAAATGAATTCAAAGTTTCTTCTAAGCTGATCATACTGTATGATCTTGTGTTTGTAAAAATGATGTCCAAAGTAAGAAGTGGACGGGTACCTTTTCATCCTGATGAACTTGAAAATTTAATGAACGGATCATACTTTATGATGCCCTGTTTGTACAGACGATATCCAGAGTATGAATTGTATGGGTCCACTTTCACCTCAACAAACACAAAATTTTACTCAACGAATCATTCTGTCTGATTTCCTGTTCATATAGATGACATCTAGAGTACAAAAATGTGGGGTACCTTTTCATCCCAATGAAGTTTAAATTTTTTGTAATTATTCATAATTTACGAACTTGATTTAGTTTGGTTGTTCATTATGTATTTTTGGTTGAGAATTTTATTTTTAAAAAAATACAAAAAATCAAATTTTTATTAAAAAAATTTAATAAATTTTTTAAGTTACTAATTCACCCCCACCCCTCTTAGTTAGCCTTGAGACAATTACTTAGGTTTAACAACCTATAGAGAATCTACACCAAATTCATCCGAAAGTGCTTGATTTATATTAGTGGGCTTAACTATAAATATAAAGGGAGAATGGTTTAATTCTTTGCTAAGTCCATGCCTAGTCCTAACTCCCTCAAGAGGTTCACCTAAAATAAATTCTTTAGAGTGATTATTAGAAAATTTCCATTATCTAGGCAAAGGGTTTTTTGATTTAATATTTTTTATCCAAATTTGTCTGTTTAATTCCTTGGGAGATATTTTCAATATAATATTCTTCCAACTTTTCCATATTCATAAAATAGAACATGTGTGTTTCCTCAACTACAAAAGTTCTCTTGTTAAAAATCCTATAGGATTTACTAACACTTGAAAATCTAAGAAAAATTTCTTCATCAGATTTTATATCAAATTTTCGTAAAGGAGTTTTGACATTATTATGAATGAACATCTTACATCCAAAAGCATGTAAATGTGAAATATTAGGTGTTCTCCCCTTAAGATGTTTGTAGGGCATCTTATTTAACTTGCATGGATCTAAAGTTCAGCCTTTTCAGAATATAATAAGTTGTACTGACCGCTTTAGCCCAAAAATATTTTGAAAGTGAGTATTCTGCGAATATGGCTCTAGACGTTTCTAATGGGTTTTGTTCTTTTTATTGACTACCCCATTATATTGAGGGTAGTATGTGCTGAGAATTTATAATCAATTCCTTGTTATTTACAGAGAACTTCAAATTTTTTCATTTTCAATTTCTCCTTCACTATCACTTTGCATTGATAAAATCTCACACCCTAGTAAAAAAGTTTTAAAATTCATCAAATGATTCACTCTTTTGAAATAAAAAAATAACGCAAGAGAATCTTAAAAAATAATCAACTATAAAACACTTTACCTCCTATACTCACAGTGCTAACCATCCAAAAAGATCTATATGAATGACTTCCAATGGTTTGCTAGTTATATGAACCTTAAAGGAATGAAAGGAGGAGCTTCACCTATTTTTCTAATTAACATACATGACACAGGTGATCCTTAGTAAAGTCTAATTTAGGTATTTCTCTAACCAATTTTTTGGGGTAGTTTTCCTAAAATTTTTCATTCTTTCGAGACAAAGTGTTCTATGTCATAACCATGATTCATCAGCAATGTTTTTGGGACAAAACCCATTAGAAGATTTAATAAAATTCAAATCAAGCATGTACACATTTTTTTTCCTATTTCAATTACATACATCAATTCCATTTTGGCTTATTATGCCGCAAGTGGGAAAAAATTTTACACTATAACCTTTATCATAAAGCATACTAATACTCAATAAGTTAAAATTTAATCCTTCTGCCAATAATACATTTTCAATAAAAAAAAATTCAAATTTTGAATCATACATGTGCCTACAATATTTCTAGTGGGACTGTCTCCCAGTATAATCATGCCTCCATTCCTTGCTTCTAGTGATATCAATTGTGTTGTATCTCCAGTCATATACTTCGAACACCCATTATTTAGGTATCAAATGCTTTAATGAGGTCTTATATCAATGCAGTTCTATAAGATAATCAAATGTTAGACTTAGAAACCCAAACAAGTTTGGGTTCTCTTTACAGTAATAATAATCTAGATGCATGTTTTATATGATTTGTTTTATGCGTCTTAGGTCTCTACACTTGATATAATTTACTATGAATAGTACAAGTGTGAGAAATATGGTCAATCAATCCAAAACAAATACTTTTAATTCAAGGAAAAGGATTTATCAGTGTAAATGAGTTGTGTCTTTTTCTAGGTTTTGAAATTGTGCACTTTTAATCAAGAATATAAAATTGTTCAAGTGTAGGGGGTATCCTATTTTCTTGATGAGCTTTTATTTTCTCTCTAAAATATATGTTAGCACTTTCTAAAATAGAATTATCAATTTTCAAATAATGTTATATACTATCAAATTCATCCATAAATATTTAAAATCATTTTCAAGTTCAGTATGATGATTTCAATTGTTTATACTTGTTTTTGTTCAAATAATAAAACTCATCAAAAAATTTAATTTGGTTACAATCAATCAATACATGGTTATTCCTAAGAATTTCTTACTCTTTTTGCAATTCTAAAAATTTTATGTTCAATTTAGCATGGAGCTTTTGGAGTTTCCTATAAGCACTATGAATCTTCTCTAAAACATCAAATAACTATTCATAGGTTAAGACACAACTCTTCTTGATCTAATTGATCAAGCTTGTTAGTAATTAAATATAAATTTGTGACATCCTCCTCTGCTTCTATTTTTGAGGAATCTGAAGCTGATTTTGCCAATTATGCTCTCTACAATAATTTATTTTGCTTCCTAACATTAATTTTCATATCAACCATCTCCTTATTTGGATTAGCTTTGAGATTCAGGCAATCAAATTTGATGTGACCAGGCTTTCTGCATTCATAGCAAATTACATCACTAGTAGTTTAAGCATTTTTATGGAACTTACCCTTATTCCACTACTAACATCTACTTTACTTCCTCTTAAGGAAACTTCTAAATAGCCTTATCATTAAGGCAATATCATCTTCATCCTTAGGCTGAGATTGATCACTATACCAGTTATCCACTTTCAATGTAATGTTTTTCTCCTTCCACTTATCACATACATCAATCTATCTTTGAGTCACTCCTTACTCATAAAAAATTAGTGATCCAATAAGATTGTCAATAGAATAAACATTTAAGTCTTTTGATTCTGTTATAGCAGCTATCTTTGCATCATAAGCTGGAGGCAAATAATAAAGAATTTTATTTACTTTTTTATTATTCATTATTTTCCTACCTAAAGCATGCAATGAAGTGACTATCTATATAAAGAGAGTATACATTTTAGTGATTAATTCATTCAGTTTCATGCAAAAATTTCACAATCATGTAATAGAATGTTCAATCTAGATTGTTTCATTTCATTGATTCCTTCATAAATTATGTGAAGTCTATCCCAAATTTCTTTTCCCATTTTATAAGTTGAAATAAACATAGTCTTCAGACTTAAGTGCACAGAAAAAGTTGATTAAGTACTTAACATTTATTGAGATAATTCATTCTCCCCTACTATCTAATCAGTAAATGGTACATTAGTTCTAATGCCATATACAAGTCTAGTTGGTCTTGTGTTGCCTTCCTGTACTAAAATCCACATGAGATAGTTAGCGATTGAAGAAATATAGATATACAAGCTTTCCAAAAATTGAAAGGGATGCTATCAAATAATGGTGGTCAAGTGATTGAATATCCTTTTCAATAATGGGGGTTACGATTTCAAAATTTAGCCATGATCATTTTCAAAAAGTTATCTAAACCATAATTTTAAAAAGTAGGCTATAATACCACTTGAAAGTCCTATTATGTTGTTAGACCTATTAAATTTCTCCAAAACCTAACCAAGAGGGGGAGTGAATTGGTAATTAAAAACAAATCTTGGAACTTTTATAAAACTGATTAAAACTTTTTGAGCACATAGAAAATTTTCTCAAAATAAATTTTCAACCACAAAATCAAAAGAAAATTCTTGAATGCCCCAGATTATAGAGAGAGAAAACAGTTTTTTGAAATTCAAATTTCTAAAAAATTCGGATCTCCTCTGATAATTGTGGAGGGTTATCAGCCTTTATAGGGAGGTGGCTCCATTGACACTCGTCGGTCATTTATGAATGGTGTTAGGTTTCTTTCTCATTCGAATCAAGTTTTATCTCCGCCTGGTTTTGGAGATGCGAGTTCAGTGATTTATCTAGATGCGAAGACAACTTATAAATTTGGTTTACTCTTGTCTTTAAAGAAGGTGAATTGCTGATGCTAAGGAAATAATTGAAATGTGTTGGAAAGGGAAAGAACGGTCTAGCGGATATCGTGGACAATAACCTGAAATTATCTGGATTTATCAAGGAATCCAAATTGGAGCTCAATCCAATTACAGGTATTTCCCCACCTTTAGTTTGAAGAATGTATTTGTTTTTGTGAATGATAGAAATATGGCAGAGGTGACCGGAACGACAGAAAAATTTAACACTACTAGAGTTATTCTGATTGTAGCTAGCTTAGAGGAGGTAGTTGAAAAGAAGAACTCGGATGTGTGTAGATCTAGTAATGATCAACATTCTATAGCTAATATGGAAAAGGTACAAAGTAGCAATTCAGTCGAACTGGACAATTACAACTTAGTAGATAACTTGACAAATGTTTCTATTCAACAATCAAGCAAGGTTTTGGGGAACACATGGAGTAAAAAATCAAATATCAAAGCTCTGGATATTAATTTTTTTGACTATTTGATCGGGAATGGGATGGTGAAGCTACATCTTCAAAATGAGCTGGGAAATACTAGGAAGCTACAAAAATTATTGGTAGTTAAAGTATTTGGAGAAAATGTTCCATATCTTGTCGTTGGTAAGGAATTGATAAGTTAATGGTCTTAATTCGGAAGGTTCCACTTGACATTGCTTGGAATGGGATGGGTGCTATGCTCTTTTGATGAAGAAGATACTATGGAGTTAGTCCTTTCTATTGGACCATGGTATGTAAATGGACATATCATTTGAATGGATAAATGGTCACCCTCCTTTCATCCTACCTTTTTAAAGGGACTATCGGCTCTAGTTTGGATAAGGATGCAAAATCTCCCCTTATAGTGTTGGGATGAGATTAATGTGTGCATAATTGTTTCCATGGGTGGTACTCCATATTTGATTGACAGAAACATATTCTAAAGGGGGAGAAGAGAGTTTGCAAGAATTTGTGTAAGGATAAAGCTAGGCAACAAATTGTCGTTGGGTGTATGGGGGAAGAAAAGCTCAGGTAAATTCTTACAAAAGATTGAATATGAATGAATTTTGAACTTACACTTTAATTGTGGTAAGATAGGACATCTAAAGAAAAATTTTGGGAGTGATTGTTTAGATGTTAATCAAGCTTCTAAATAATTCAAAAAGCAGAATGAAAATGTCATTCTAGGTTCTAAAGAGGTTTCTTCAAATGTTGAGGTTGGAATTGAGGCCAATGTTTGGTAAAAAGCAAGTTATGGGCCTTGGGTTCCAGTCAATTATTGGAAGCGGAGGTTCAAGAATTAAACCTTCAAGAATACTTAGACATGAACTTTGAAGGAGGAAGCTAAAAAGGTTGTTGGTATGAAGGTAAATGAGGTTGCTGAGAAGAACCAAATTGTTCTTGAAATGGATAAAGCAAATGATGATTCAAGCCCTCAGGATGATGTGTTGGTTGTAGAGGTATTAACTAAACTTTATTATAATGAAGATAAGGATCTACATATTCCTTCTTTGGATAATGGAAGGGATATAATCTCCAATTCATTTTCTAATCCTAAAGATGTTAACAAGTTTGATGTTTTAAATCAATTAATTGAGGATGGGGAGATAGTTAGCATTGAAAAGGAAGTTGTTTCATCTCCTATTATTTTTGTTATTAAATATGGAGCTGGTATTGATTTCTTGGATAAAGAAGTAAAAAAATTGAATGTCTAGTTGGATACTAAAGATGGTAATTCTTCAAATGTTGAGAAGGAAGGTACAAAGAAGCTCAAAGGTTTGGGCCCTATCAAGTTTTTTTTTTTGAGAAGAAAGAGATTAGATTGTGATCTAAAGGAGAAGGTGGGGATATCATCCCCCCCCCCCCCCCCCCCCCCCCCCCCCCCCCCCCCCCCCCCCCCGATTTAATGATGTCTTCCATAGCTTTTTAGAATTGTAAGAGAGCTAAGAAGAAGAAAACGTCGCTATATCTCAAGGAGGTAGTGAAGGACAATGATGTTTTTTTTCTTGGATTGCTTGAAACTAAATTGACATCGATTTATAGAAGAGATGTTGATTTTTTTATTCGTAATAAATGGGATTACATTCATGTTCCTTTTGAAGGTCTGTCTAGAGGCATTATGGTTTTATGTAAACTTAACATGGCTTTTTTAAATGTTTTGGAATCTTCTCCCCAATTTGTAATTGGAGAGTTAGATGTTATTAACAAAGAAAAATGGAGAATTTCTTTTGTTAATGTAAGTAAGGTTGTTTATAGAAGGAGGGCTCTTTTTGGGAGAGATTGGATTTCGTTCGATATAGGACTTGCCTGTGGTGGTGGGGGGAGATTTCAACTGTTTGCTATCCAAGGAAGATAAGAAGGGAGGGAAAATATTTTCTTTGTCCCTAGGACCTTAAGAATGAAAGCCTTTTTGGCACGCAGTGATTTACATGAGGGTGGTTGCATCAATCCTAAGTTCACTTGGTGCAACATTAAATTTGGGACTGAAATGATACTTGAAAAGCTAGATAGATGTTTTTTAAATTCAACTGCTATTAACTCTTCCCACTGAATGGTGGTTAGGCACCTGGTTAGAATTACTTTGGATCATTGCCCGGTCCTTTTAAACTTATTGGAATTCATCCCTTTGTGTAAGAAGAATATCAAATTTGAAGATGTTTTGGCTTCAATCCCAGGTTTAGTTATGGTAGTGAGGAAGGCTTGGAGAAAGAAGGCTTTTGGAGGTCTCTCCAAAATTTTTAATTAAAAGATTAGAATGGATTTAAAGGCTTTTCTTTTCTGGAGCTAAGCCAAGCCTAAAAAAATAAATCATTCAAAGGAAAGTCTTAACAAAGAAATCTTGGAATTACAAGTTGAGGAAGCTGATTTCGGGCCTCTATCGGTTGAATACAGTGGGGCATTAAAAGTTAAAATAGATAAACTGAATTCAACCTTGGCTCAATTATGCACATGGTGGAGGCAGCGAGCTAAGGTCAAATGGCTAGTGGAAGGTGATTGCAATTATAGGTTTTTTAAAGCCTTTGCTAGTGTAAGAAGAAATTATAACATCATATATAAGATCAAAGATGAAAATGGGTGGTAAAAGATCAAAATCAAATTGAAGACGTTTTCTTCCATTTCTTTAAAGAAAAATTAAAAGAAAGAAGCTGCTCAATGGATGGATGACCTAAACTGTGGAGATGTTTGAATGAAAAGGATATTTTGATGTTGAATAAGGAGTTTTCATTACAAGAGGTGGAGACTGTGATCAAGCAAGTTGGAGGGAACATTGCTCCAGGGAATGATGGTAATTTCTACGCATTTGTTAAATCTTATTGGGCCATTATAAAAGAAGATTTTTGGAATGCGGTTATGACTTCTTCTATTCTGTGGAAATGTGTAAAGTGTGGAAAGAGATTATTATAGTGATGATCCCAAAATTAAATAATCCTGTATCCTTTTAACTTTAGAACCATTAGTCTTTGCAACACCATTTATAATGTTGTTGCCAAGGTTCTATTGAATAGAAAGTTGCTTATAATCCCAAAGTTGATATACGAAGAATAAGTGGCATTTCTAAAGGAAGGTCGCCTTCGAATCATGTCCTTTTTGCCCAGGAAATCTTCCATAAGTTCATGTATTATAAATCTTCTAAAGGTTTAGGCTCCTTCGAAATAGATATGGAGCAAGCTTATGAATCTATGGGGTGGCCCACTTTGGTGAAAACTCTAGACTATTTTTATTTTCCTACTAAATTTTCAAATTTAATCAAGGAATGACTCCACAATCCTTCCTTCTCTTTGTTAATCAATGGCAATTTTACTGATTGGATCAATGCTAGAAGTTATTTTTGACTCTTATCAAAACCCACTTTATTATTTTCCCTTTATCACCCTTCTTGTTTATTATTTGCTCTCAACTCTTATCGAATGCATTTTAGCAAAGAAGAGAGGATATTGGAGTTTGTATTTATCCAAAAGGGCCAAATATTTTTCACTTACTCTATGCCGATGACATAATTATCTTCTCTGGTGCCAGGTTGAAGATGGTGAAAGAGATTAAACGTATTTTAAGGGATTTTTGTGGTTTGACAGGACAAAAGGCAAACATTAGTAAAT
Organism: Dendrobium officinale; assembly: GCA_019514585.1. Taxonomy (NCBI): domain Eukaryota; kingdom Viridiplantae; phylum Streptophyta; class Magnoliopsida; order Asparagales; family Orchidaceae; genus Dendrobium; species Dendrobium officinale. Next base: position 29,412 of record JACXSL010000164.1, read on the forward strand.
CAGGTATATTGTTTAGAAAATCTATGAAAATAAGGAAAAGAAGAGATATTTATTATAATATGAATTTCAAATTAGTTAAGGAATTCTCTTATTTGAGTATCAAAACAGCTTTGAGAAAGCTAGTTAGAGTAGATTTTAAATTCCTTATAGACAAAGTGTTGAAAATGCTTAACATTTGTGGTGGCAAATTAAATTCTCTAGCTGGGAGAATAACTCTTGTCAAGTTAGTTTTACTTTATTATCCAACCTTTCATTCTACCATTTCACTTATTCCAAAAGCTTTTTTGAATTAAGTGGATAAGCTGTGCAGAAGCTTCATCTGGAACAAGAAGGAGAGAGGCCTTAAGCTTAAATAAATTAATTGGGATTCTTTGTGCAGAACGAAGATTTATCGAGGTAGAGGATTATATTCCTATTCAAAAAAACCTTGACCATTAAGAGCCAAACTTGTTTGAGGTATTGTCAAAATAAAAATTCATTGGTACACAAAGTTCTTTACCCAAAATATGATTCTATTTTTTATGCTGGTACTTCATAGAGAGCATGTTCTGTTGCTTGGAAAATAATTCTAGATGGAGGTAAATTCCTTAAACCCATTGTTATATGGAGTATTGCTAATGGTTAGTCCATTAATGTCTTCAAAGATACTTGGATTTCAGACAAAAATATTGATAGATGGCACACCTTTGTGCTATCACAAGGGAATAGTGAAGTAACACTTATCATATTTATTTCCAACAATTGCAGGGATGCAAAGAAACTTAATGAATTCTTTGGGAAGGACCTTGTGGATCTTCTTAGGAAGATTTAGATTTCATCTAAGCTTTTATATGACAAATTAGTGTTTTTTCAACAGAATTTTGGTAAGTCTATTACCACATTGGCAGGTGAAGCAATAGACCAAGATTATTCTATTTTAAAAAATTGGTCTTGGCTGAAAAAATCGAAACTTATTCCACAGGTGAAAACCTTTTGGTGGAGAATTCTCAACAATGCAATTCATACCTTCCAATTCTTATCTTATAGAAGATTGCTAGGGAATGATTGTTGTCCTAGGGGTTGTAGTGAAATTGAAGACATTTGTTACGTTGTAACCAGATGTAAGAAGATGAAACTTGTAGTTCAACAATTAAATAAGTAGGGTTTTGGAATTCTTGCTTTTGAATTATTTGAAAGTTACTATAAATGGATTGATAATTAGAATCATTATTTTAGTAATTTTATTTTATAACACTGTATGGGGTGATAGAATGCAGTCCTTTGGTGATTGTGTCTAATGTTGTTAGTGTTGCTACGGTTTCAAACTCTTATAATTGTTTTAACTCTAGTATCTCGGATGATAATAAGCCTTTTAGGTTTTTCGAAAATCATTGGCATCCTCCTCCACCCAATTGGATCAAAATTATTGTAGATGCTTCATTATTACTGTCTCACAAGGATAGGATTTGAGGTGTCTTTCGAGATTTCAAGGGAACATTTCTATTCGCATTTGGTCAGTCTTGTGTTCCTTAGGATATGTCCAGGTTGGAACTTTTAGCCATTGAATCTTTCAAGGACGTGATTAAAGATTGGATGTTTTCTTATAACTGTTTAATCATTAAATGTGAAAAGAAGAACATTATCAAATTTCTATAGTGTGTTATTAAAAGTGACGGATAGTAGTTCGGGGATCTCTCTTTTATCAAAGATTTCAATTATGTTATTTTTAATTATATAGAAAGAAATGTAATAAGTTAGCAGATCTTTGTGCTGACTATGCTAACTTTAGTTCTTTTATTCGGGAAGATATTGTTATGAATAAGGTTCCTCCTTTTATTAACTTGATGAAGGAGGAATCGGATGCTACTGGTATGTAGTTTGTATTTTTTTTTCTTTAGTTATTAATGCAGTAATTTTCTTCTTTCAAACAAAAAAAACACAAAATTAAAAATGCAGAATAATAAAAAGGCAATAAAAACAAAAACAAAAGAGCACAGATATTTATAGTTGTTCGGTCCAAATACACCAATGTCCACTCCCTAAAGACTCTATCTTTAGGTATTACACTATGCCCAAGTGATTCTCATTTTACTCCCATAAAAAGGCGGAGAAGCCCTTGCAATAATATCTCTTCCACCAAACACCAGAGCGGCAGAGTACCATAGTCCTTTTTCACCCTCCTGGTGACGAAAAAGAACCAGAATCCTTTCAAACCCTCTTGGTGTTGTAAGAGTACCATCATCCTTTTTACCCTCCTGGTGACGGTAGAGCACCGACATCCTTTCACACCCTCCTGATGACAGCTGAGTACTGTCATCCTTTGTCACCCTCCTGGTGATGGTATAGTATCGATAGTCCTTTGAAAATCTTCTTCTAATAGTTTTCAAGAAAGTAGGGAAGATCTTTGAAGAACAAGCAAGTGATACTCACTGTTGGGTGACCTTGTGAATATCCTAAAAAATCCCTCTTAAGAGAACTCTCACTCTTAAATCCCAATAAACTCTCCTAAAACACTCTTCAAGTGCACTCTCAAAAGAAATTTGTAGTAGGAGTTCTCTCATAGTCAATTTTTAGAACTCTAATATATGAATGACAGGAAAAACCATCCATAGAACTAAAAATTTCAATTTGTCTGTCTTGGATCGTACAGTACGATCGCACATCATACATAAAAATAGTATAAAAGAATCTTCGTATGATCATGAATGAACCGATTTCATACTCTGGCGGTCTTATATATGAACTGCCATCGTATAGTACAAACAGTTCAAAAGTGAAAAAATTTGCTCAGTATGATTCAGTATGAATATATTTCATCTACTCGTTAGCATATTATACGAACCCAATATCATATAATGATAGGTTTAACCAAATCATGCTTTATTTGGTATGAAAAAAGGATGAGTCCATTTCATACTCATGACATCATTTTAATGAAACTAATTTCATACACTAAGAATAGTAAAAAAAATTACCTTTATGTATGGATGAACTGGTACCCACCAATTTCTTACTCTAGATATTGTCTGTACAAAACTTATATTGTACAGTTTGATTAGTTTAGAAAATGATGAATTTGTTTCGGATAAACTGGTATGTATCTATTTCATACTCTTGCTGTCATCTGTATGAATGTAAATTTGTATAGTACAAACATTTCAAATGAAAATTTCTAAGGCGTGATTCGATTAACTACTTTTTAGAGAAACATTCAGGTCAAATCATCTCGTACAATCCCATAATCGAATAGTACTATTAGTTTTAAAAATACAAGTTTTTGTCTAAATTCTCCAATGTGTGTGAAAACGGTTACCCAATTAAAATCAAGCTCTCTCAAACTCAAGAATAATAAAATACAATAATCCCTTATCTAGTATGTCATGAAGTCTTCAACAGTCTGGAGTATAATTTTCCAGAAACATGAGAACACACAAAAAACACAAATAAAATTTCTAATATATGTTAGGATAATTAATAATAAACAAAATAAGATTTTGAAATCCTCAAAAAAAAATTTTAACATATAAACATAGTTTTGAAAACTAAGTTGCAACAATTACAACACCACCAAGAAACTAAGGATGACGAGTGGAGAAGATAAATAGAATCCTTGCTTGGAGAGAGCTTTGTGAACCCCTCATAAACTCCTCCTTACAAGATTCTCTCTCTCTCTCCCAAGCTCTCCTTCTCCTTTTCTAAGGTCTCTCTGGTCATGACAACAATAATTGATTTTTCAAATGAAAATTACTTTAGCTTAAATAGACGAGCTAAAAAATAATCCTAATTTTTAACATTCCATCAAAGATTGTCAAGGACAATCTATAGATCATCTTATATGATTATTTCAAACCATCCCTTCATGCCAGGATGTTTTGGTTTTCCTCTATGGTTAGAACACAAAGTTTACTTTGATCTTCTAAGACAATTTATATACGATTAGTTCAAACATACACTTTCATCCAGTAGATAGTTTGGGACATCTAGGAGATAAATTGGGATGATATGTTCAAATATAACTTATCATCCAATATGATTCTACAATTATCATGTATGACTAGTTTAATAATCTATCATTATCATCCAGCAGATAGTTCGGGAAGTAAAAGAGATTCAGAAGAATCACCTTATACGATTTTGTGATCTTCCATGATGATTTAATCTATAAATGAAACCTTAATTTATCTCCTAATCATTGGACCAATTTAGGCATGATTTCCTTTCATCGTCCAGGATGATTAGACAAAAATTACAATATAAAAATATATACCTAAAATGTGATTGGCAGTTGGATTTCATACATTTAACTGATCTTCCTAGATGATCTAGATCATTTTCTATGATTAGTTAATTATCTCATCTTAATAGGATGCCTTAATTAGTGTTTCTATTTTTAACTTATCAAACAAGATGATTTGAAATCATCATATACAATATAATAAAAAAACTCTAACTCATCAAATTTCTCTCCCTGTGTGTATCTGTGCAACATTACTTAGCATCAGGATCAACCACATTATAATTGACTCAAGAAAAGGTTTAAAATGCATTTAAATTAAAATTATCGACTTGACTCAGTCCTAGTCTACCCGATCTTGAGTTGGCTTGAGAATGAGCTTGTCAACCTGATATGTTAATATTAAATAGAAAAAAAAAATATAAAAAAAAATTTAATTATTAGGGGATAGCAATGTAAATAAAAATAATAATGCTTTTTATCATCAAAAATCACACGACATGTGCCCCGGTCTATAATAATGAATATGCAATAAAAAACTTACATAGCCCTAACGAGTGTATTATAGGTACACATATGACACCTAAAGATATTATGTAGGCCAATTGATAAACCCAAGACCTGATCCATTGTTAGAAATTGGATATAGTTGATAGGGGTTCAATATAATACTATAAAGATGCCCACTAAATACCGATATGGGACCCAACGAGCAAGTTTTATTTACACATGTGACATTAGAGGATACTGTGTGGGATAAGAAATGAATTTAAGTTTAAGCTCAATCCTTTTATGCTATGGGGTTAGAGTCAACTCACCTTGAACCATTAAATAAATATACAAATGTGACATTGACAAAGTTATTTCCTTAAAATGTTCATATTAGTCTTTGTAAGCTTATAATCAAGAAAATTTACCAATAAAGGCATCAAACCAGCAATAAAATTGACCAGCTATAGGAAATCAGACAAAATTCATAAGGTTTAATAGATAATTAATAAAATAACCCCTAAACACCTACATGGGAGAAAAAGAGCATGTCGCATTTATATATGTGACATCTTAAGATTACGCACTTGTCAAGAAATGCATTTAAGTTCAAGTTCAATCCTTCTCCTTCATAGGAGGATAGTCGATCCATCTTAAAATAACAAACAAATGTACGATTGTGGTATCGATTATAATATTTGGTTCTATATGTTCATATTAGGCCTTCAAGGATTATAATCATGAAAATTCACTAGTAAAGGCATAAAGCCACTGGAGAACCTGATCCTCTATCTGCAAGACATGGTTGACCTGGTTAAATCCTTAAAATACAATTTCTCATTAATTCCCTAATGATGGTCGTGTTGAACATAGATATCAACCAGAAGAGTTAATTCCAAACATTTAATGCCACACAAATACCAATGAAAGCTCAATATTCCATGAAATTAAAAAATCCAAAGTATTTAAAATTTAAACTAACCATTAAACACTTAAAGAGAAACCCATCCACCCTCCATAACAATTTGCTAAGGTGAATAAATCTAAAATCATTTCAGCTCACAAAGAACTAATGTTTAGTCTAAAATATTACTAGGGTCATTCTCAAATAGTGTTTTGCAAGTGGTACATGTCATCTAAATGGAAATTTTTTAACTAAATGACACTTATAGTAAAATGTTATGACTAAGGCCCTCTAAACTAGCTGGTTTGTCACCAAATAGCACTAATAAATTATTGTCTTGACCCGAGATCATATGCTCCCTAATAACACAAAATCTATAAGATATGAATCAATAGGATATGATTGATAGGGCATAAAACCCTTAATTATCTAAGGTGGATTAAAATTTATCCCCTTAGAAAAATATTTGTTGCATATTTGGTTTCATGAATTATGGTTTTTATGATAGCAAACAATATGACTGCCTTTTTCTACTGACATTTGAGTACCAAGAGATCAGACGACAAATAAAACCGGCTCAAGATTGGGTAGATTAGTGTTAAATCAAATCTGTAACTTTTCTTTTCCCTTTCTTGAGTAAATTGTAATCTTGGAAGTGACTGATGCTAAGTAACCCTACACACACACACTTGAGTGATTCTTTTCTTACTGATTTGGAATTTCTATTTTTACTCACATTGTCCCCGACGATATTTATATCATCATGGACGATTAGTTTTAAAACATAAACCCTAATCAGGACTCCTAGTCAAAGCAGCCATCATTAGGATATCGGCCTGGACAAAACATGTATCGGCCAGGACGATATGCTCAAAATAGAAAGATTTCACCGACATGATCTATTTAGGCATTCTTTATTTTTGATATCAGCCTGGACGATCGTGTATCATCCTGGATGATTTGATACAATTATGCCTAATTTGATCAGATAATTTTGGAAAGCAATTAAGGATGATTGATACGATCACATCGTCCGGGACGATCTTAATATAGTCTTGGACGATTAGTTCAAAAAACCTTAGTTTATTCTGGACGATCAACATCGGCCAGATCATATTTAGGGAGATATTCTGGACAATTTACCTCTGATTTGAAGTAATCTTTTGGGACGATTGTGAGATCGTCCTGGATGATCAAGCTAATTTTGAATCGTCCAGACCTCTATTCATGGCGATGTTTAGTATGATAGTCTACGATTTGTATTGATCGGCTAGGACGATATCCATATCATCCTGGATGATAATGTCAGATCTTGAAATTCTATTTAAAGGATCTAATTTTTCTCATGTATGAGACCTTGAGTGCTGCTGTCATAACCTAAGAGAGCCTTGGGAGAAGAGAGAGAGAGAGAGAGAGAGAGAGAGTAACTTATGAAGGGGAGTTTGTGAGAGGGTTCACAAGGGTTACTCCAAGCAAGGTTCCAAGTCGTCTTCTCCGGTCTTTGCCCTTCGTTCTTGGGAGGTCTACTTCAGCAAAAGGTCCGGGTTCTCTGCCCACTTCAGGAGGAAGCAAAAGGAGTCGGTTCTCTGCCAGCTTCTGGAGGAAGCAAAAATAGTCGGTTCTCTCCCGCATCGGGGTTGGTGAAAAGGAGTTGGGTGTAAAGGCTTCTCCGCCTAGCTGTGGGAGCTAAAGGAGAGACACTTGCTTAGTGTAATACCTGGAGGGCGCCTCCAGGGAGTGGACATAGGTCAAGTTGACCGAACCACTATAAACACTTGTGTTCTTTTTACTGCTTCCGTATTTTAATTTTTTGCAATTATTTTTCTATGGTGATTTTGGTTTATGCTTATTGTGATTTGATCTAAGAAAGATTTTTTAAAATATCAATTCACCCCCCTCTTGGTTAGCCTCGGGCTAGTTCTCAAGGGCTTAACATCCCTAA
>JACXSL010001485.1:0-29007 GCA_019514585.1 Dendrobium officinale
TTAACGAAGTTAAGTTCCGGGGTAAAAATTTTGGAAGGCAGATGAGGTTGTAGATAAGACACTACCCAGAGATTTCGCCCTTATTTTGCGAGGACTTTATAATCTGAGTTCTGGTTTCCTATATAGACGCAAGCCCCTATAGTTAATTACCCCTCGGCCCCCTCCCAGCCCCCCCCCCCCCAGTAACGAGAGAGAACTTTCGATTTAAAGCTAGTCGTCAATCAGATATGTAAAAGATACGTGTTATCTCTAACATATAGTAACAGCATGGGTATGGATATTGGAAGTTCGAATATTTGATATTTAAAACAGAAATTTCACCATCGTGCACTTAAAGCGGATGGTGGGAGATACGTGTTATCTGACACGTACCACGTCCTTATTGGCAGGAGATTGTTTGATAATAGATCCTAGTTATATTTTCGACTAGACATTAGCTCTATGTGAGCTGAAGTATTTTTAATTTGTCCACCTCAGCAAAACTGTTGCGTATGGTGGATGAATTTTTGCTTTAAACGTTAGAATGATTTGATTTTCAGTTTTAAATATCTAAAATTGGATGATTTTGTATTTTTGGAATTTTTTATTTTTGTGGATATTTGGGGTGGAGCTTGGAAGGCATGTGAAAGTATTGTGAACCCCTCTGGTTGAGATCTGTATTCAACACGACCATCATTGGAGTGTTTGGGGGCATTTTTAATTAAAGCTTGAACCTTGTCGACCCTATCAACTTGCCGATAAGGGATCGGGTTTCGTAGGCTTTGTGTCTTTGTTAGTGAATTCTCATTGTTATAGGTCTTGAAGGCCTAATATGAATGTATTAAAACAAATATACCGGTCGTCACAACTGTACATTTATTTAATGGTTCAAACCCTATCGACTCCTATTGATCCATATAGAAAGATCGGGTTCGAACTTAAATTCACTTATCGACCTGCGCAGCTTCCCTAAACATCACGTGTGTATCGAAAACACGCTCGCCGGGCCCATGCGGGTGAATGATTGCACTTGCCCTTGTGTACCTATGTGTATACAAACTACAGTGCATGTGCAGAGGCATTCTGGACATTCAACAGATTTTCTATGACGGCTCATAGAAGTTCATCTCTGTCGTAGTCTTTTCAGCATTTGCTTGTGAGCGAAATTGAGTGTACTGCGGATCTTCTACAGCGGCCTGTGGACATTTACATTTGCTGCATATCATCTAGTGCTTGCTTGTATATGGCACGTAGTGTATTTGACGGAGCTCCAATAATAATCCATAGATGCTTGTATTTGTTGTTGTCATTTTGTGTAACGTTCGTGGATAACGTCTTGAACATGTAGCGGGTTTCCTATATGTCTTTCAAACCTTGCTCACAAAGATGTCGTATCATTTGTGGCATGACATTGTATGTTTCTAGGGATGATTTAGCACTAGGCGTTCATATCTCCATTATGCACTTATTAAATTGGAGTTTGATTCATTGCTTGTCAAATTCTTCAACTTATAGGGAGAGAATTGTATTTGCTTGCATGACTGATTGTGGGCGAGATCAAACGGATTTTACCGTATTCGTGGCATATTCCTAATAACCATCATAAGTCATCCCCCCCTACTTGTAGTTTAAATATTACATGCGTGGAAGATTCCTCAAGATGAATCATAAGGACTTATTTATTTTATTGATGTGTTGTATTCCGCTTATAGGTGGCACGCCACCTCTGTTCGTATGCCTTTAAGTGCTTGAGTCATGAGTATATTACCACACACTATTGCTATCACCCATGGATAATTCATTATATGCAATGAAGATCCTCTATTGCTTGATGTGTTTGCTTGCAATGGTTCGAATGTTGTAGGTTCATTAAACTTCATTGTCTTCTACGATCATCCGCAAATATTCATAAGCTCCCTATAGCTCCTTGCAAATGAACTGTTGTATGTGTGATAGGTTCACATCCTCGCTTGTAGGTGCATTATTCTATCCACCACAAGTCCTCATCCTATGCTTGTATTTGAATGATTAATCATTACAAGTTTCTCGTTGTCATTTACAAGCAGGTCATTGTGGATATTATTAGTCATTTATTCATTAAATCATTCATTAGCATTTGCATCATTAGGCAAGTGTGAATTTATCGAATTAAAGCTTAGTTTCCCACGGTTCATGCAAGTCTGAGTATTAGTGCATTTTGTTCAAATCAAGTCCTTGCTCTCTCTTTTCATTCAAGTTATGGTTCAAGCTCAAGTTTCAATTATTCAAGTATTCTTCGAGTTCTTTGCATTTACTTCAGTCCAAGTCCTCTTTAATTTATTTAAGTTCAAGTTCCTTGGCATTATGATCAAATTTAAATTCAATTCACCATTCAAGCCCAAGTCTTATAGTTCATTTCATTCTCATTTCGATTTCATTTTACTTAGGTTCCAAAATCTTGATTAGTCATTTGATTTGTAATCAAGTACAAGTCCTCGTAGTTCATTCATTTGAGTTCAAGTTGAGTCTCAATTCATCTCCTTTGTATGTGTCCAATCCAGTTCAAATCCTGTTCAAAGGTTCACAAGTTCAAGTCCGAGTTTTGTTGTCCCTTGAGTTCAATCAAGTCCAAGTACAGTCTTGCGTTCACCCGAAATTTTGGCAGCCTCCCAGCGTCTCCCCTATTTAAGGGAAAACTACGAGAAATTGGGCCTTCCCACCACGCTAAGAAAAGCTTGTATGATAGGTGTCCTCGGACAAGAACACCGCGACCGTAAAATCTTTGTCCCCACCAAGATAAGAAAAACGTATATGAGTCTTCGATACCTGTTACAAAAGAAAAGCAGTTGTTTCCCCACAAACGGGTACTTATGGGTATCCCCACTTCGTCGTACACATCACACCGGGTTTTCATCCCATTATGCTAAGAAAAACATGTATAGGCAATTTTTCGGTGCTCCACGAACTCCATAGAAGGGATTTTAGGTGATTACCCTATTTGTCGACAGCACCGCGACGAATTTTCTCCCACCATGCTAAGAAAAGCGTGTATAGGTGATCGTTTTGTCGCGTTGCAAGCTTGGAAATTGGGCTCTCAGAGTTTTAGGGATCCTTTGCATTCTGACGAGTGGAGGGTACAGGGGAGACGCCGGGAGGCTGCCAAAATTCCGACTGAAGGCACAGAGGACTTGAACAACTTTTGAACAAATGAGGATATGCTTTGGACATAAATGAACAAATATAAGGGGCTTAACATGATTATAATCAAATAAGCAAAAAACTTAAGCTAAACTCAGAACAGACAAAAGTGAACTTGAACATGGACCAAAGTTGACAAAAACAAAGGATGTGCTTGAACTCAAACTCAAATGAAAAAGTAGAGGACTTGAACACTCACAAAAGACTTGAACAATTTGAACTTGAGCAAAAACTAGAAAGGACCATGAAAGACTTGTGGACTTCGACATAACTTGTAACAACATATTTTCAAGCAAGGATCAAATGGATAAATGCAATAGTATGCTCATGCTTAACAAAACAAAGTCTTCAATATGCATTAAGGTATTCTCATTTCAATTAAGAAGTCAATTCATCATGCATGGCTCAAGTCATCTTTATATGACACCAAGGGATTTGTCACATTCAAATTGGACAATCTACGAGCAACAACATAAAAATCTTCAAATGAAGATCACAAGACTGGTCAAAGAACAATCATCAATGAACCAAATTGTTATGAAAATCATGAGTTACTTTGATTAGTGCAAGTAACAATGCACTTATAAGTGACTACAAGGAGCTTGTAAACAACAATAGTTTACTAGCCAACATGCATGAAATGATTAGTAATGAATGTAGCAATGCCTTTGCAATCAACAATAATAGAGATACTATAAAGATGGCCCATCCTCCATGAATATAGATATACATACATTATGCTATTTGCAAGTAATGATGCAGAACTTTTAAATCATCCTCGAGCAGAACCCAACTTAACCATGCGAGTAAAATGGGTAGAGATGATTGTATCATAGGATTTCAAGCCAATATGCCCATCCTCTACAAGCTATAGGGGTGCAATAGAAATGCAAAGAATGACATGATGAATATAGCACTAATTTTCAATCAACGGACATGGAAGAATTGGCAAGGAATGTCATTTGTCCGATAACCGGTGTTAACTCACAGAGGAGCAATTACAAGGATTCGTGACGATTGAAATTTCCACACCTCACTCATAAGCAACAATCAGCACGAATAAATGTTTTGATTACAAGAGATGTTGCCAAATCAGTAGCATACAGATAAATGGTATGAATTCTCCAGTGTCTACACTAATAAGCTCATAAGTTTATAAGGAGAACCTGAAATCATCAATGGAAAAGGATCCTGCTGAATGTGTCTTTGAATCATCAGAAAGTCCTCTACAAATGTGTTGATAAGATGATAGTTCCCACGAACATTGAAAGGCTGCATAAAATAAGTACGAGGGGTTTATGACGAATGTGATAATGCCTTATGGGCAAACATAAAAGAACTACGACAAATCCAAATTCCTACGAGCCGTCGTAAGAAGTCTCTTATGTATTCAAAGTGTCATATATGAGCAAATATATAAGACATCTAATTGATGTCAGTATCCACAATCAAAGCAGGAGATTCGTTAGTGCACTACAATCTACCTGCATAAATCATACAAGTAGTGCACGACAGTCTACCTGTACAAAGCAACAAACAACTCAATCTAGAAGCTACTATAACACGTCATTGAATCTATAACATTCATGCAAGCGGATAGAAGGCATTTACAAATATTTCAAAGTACCCCTATACATGCACGATAATTTATATACACATAGATACACAAAAGGGATAAATGTAATCATTCACCCGCATGGGCCCCGGCGAGTGTGATGTATTCATACACATGTGACGCTAGGAATGTTGCACGGGTCAATAAATCTGAACCCGGTCCTCTTAAACAGGTAAGTAGGAGTTGATAGGTTCATCAAATAATTATATAATGCCCTCAAACACCTGCATGGGCCCCGACGAGCGTGTTGTAAAAAAACAAACGTGACATCTAGGGATGCTGCGCGGATTAATAAGTGAAATCAAGTTCGAACCCGATCCTTCTATGCGGATCAATAGGAGTCGACACACATTTCGAACAATCAAACAAATATACGGTTGCGGCGACCGGTGTATTTGTCTTAATGCATTCATATTAGGCTTTCAATGCCTATATCAAAGAGAATTCACTAGCAAAGACATAAAGCCTACGAAATCTGATCTTTTGTGAAAAACTGGACAAAGTCGATAGGGTTCGACCAATAAAATGAAAGAAACCCCAGTCATCCTGATGATGGTCGTGTTAAATGTTTATCTAAATCGGAGAAAGTTCATAAACACTTTTCAAATGCCTTCCAAGCTCCACCCAAATACCCATCAAAATCCAAAAACTCCACAGGATCTCCCAAAATCTCATAACTTCAGAATGTTTAAAATTGAAATAATACATCCATCCACTTAAAGCAAAACTCATCCACCCTCCGCAATAATTTGCCGGGGTGGATAAATTAAAATTTACTTCAGCTCACATGGAGCTAATGCCTAGTTAAAAATATCACTAGAATTCATTCTCAAACAATCTCCTACCAGTAAGAACGTGGTACGAGTCCTCTGACTAGTAGTTTTTCCGCCAAATGGCACCGCATGATAAATAGTTATGACATGGGGCCCCTGAACCAAGTGGTTCTGCGGCAAAATGACATCACAAAATACCGGTTATGACCAAAGCAAATACGCTATTTAGTGGCATTAAATGCTTGAGATATGATCGAAAGGGCACAAAGCCCTTTGTTAGCTAAGGTGGATTCAAATTTGTCCCCTTAGACAAACATCCACCCCAAATCCACAAGATACCATTGGACGAAACAACCCATGGCTGCCGACAAGGATCCTTCTATTAGGTTGGGTCGACTACCTCCTCTAACAAAGTTGACCATGTATCACGATGGGCCGGGACGACGGAACCATGGGATCTTGATCAAATCCATCATCCATTCTCACACCATCCGCTTTAAGTGTAAGGTGGTGAAATTTCAATTTCAAATACTAAACTTTCCAAATATACATGCTCATTGCTACTACTGTATGTCGGATAACATGTATATTCAACATATCTGATTGACGACTAGCCTTAATCGAAAGTTCCATCTCGTTATCGAGAGGGATAATTAACTATAGGGGCTTGTGCCTATAGGAAAGCAAAACTCAAATAAAAGTCCTCGCAAAATGAGCGCGAAATCTATGGGTAGTGTCTTATCTACAAACCCATCTGGCTTCCCAAAATTTACCCCCGAACTTAATCCGTTAAACACCCCCTCAAGAAAAAAAAGAAACAGCGAGCGGAGGCTGGGGCCGAATTTGTGGATGGTGGGGGAATGAATGATAAACCCGATCAAGATCTCATGGTTCTGTCGTCCCAGACCATCGTGGTCCCTGGTCTACTTAGTCAGAGAAGGTCGTCAACCCAACCTGACAGAATGATCATTATCGACAGCCATGGGATGCTTCGTCCAAGGGTACCTTGTAGACCTGGGGTGGGTGTTTGTCTAAGGCGACAAATTTGAATTCACCTTAACTAACAAAAGGCTTTGTGATCTATCGATTATATCCTATTGATTAATATCTCAAGGATTTGATGCCATTAAAGAACGTATTATCTCAGGCCATAACCGAAATTTCATTGTGCAATTTGGCGACAAAATCACTCGGTTCAGAGAGCCCGGGATCATAACCATTTATCCTACGGTGCCATTTGGCAAGAGATTGTTTGAGAATAGATCCTAGTGATATTTTCGACTATGTTTCAGCTCAATGTGAGCTAAAGTAAATTTTAAATTTGTCCAACCGGCAAACTGTTATGGAGGGTGGATGGGTTTTTCTTTAAGTGATTTATTATTGGATTTCAATTTTAAATATCTTAGACTTTGATGATTTTTAGATTTTGGACTTTGTGATATTCGGGATGAAATTTTAAAATATTTAGAATAGACCCCTTTAGGTGAGATTTTCGTTCAACACGGCCATCATCGGGGTAATGTTAAGGTCACTTATATTTCATAAGAATTTGAATTTTGTGGAAGTTTAGAAGTATTTGAAATTGTTCATGAACCCCTCCGTTTGAGATAAACATTCAACACAGACATTATCGGGATGTTTGGGGTCATTTTCATATGTTGATTGAATCATGTCAACTCTGTTAGTTTGCCAACAAAGGATCGGGTTCGTCATAAGATTTGTGCTTTTTTTTAGTGAATTCTCATTGTTATCGGCCTAAAAGGTCTAATATAAATGTATTAAGACAAATATATCAGTTGCCACAACCGTATATTTATTTAATGGTTCGAACCCTTTCAACTCTCATTGATCTGTATAGAATGATTAGGTTCGAACTTGAATTCACTTATTGACCCGCGAAGCATCCCTAGACATCATGTGTGTACTTATAGCATGCTCGTCGGGGCCCATGCGGGTGTTTGGGGACATTTTATAATTATTTATGAACCCCTCCGGTTGAAATAAACATTCAACATGGCCATCATCGGGGTTCGGGATCATTTTCATTGGCTAAAGCTTGTCAACCCTATCAACTTGTCAATAGGAGATCGACTTCAAATTTATTAACCCGCGTAGCATCCATAGATGTCACGTGTGTTCCTATAACACCCTCGTCGGGCCCCATGCAGGTTGTATGATTGCACTTGCCCTATTTGTGTACCTGTGTTTACATACTACAGTGCAAGTGCGAGGGCATTTTCGGGCATCTAGAGGGTATACTATGACGACACATAGAAACTCGTACTTATCGTAATCCTTCTATATTTGCATGTAGGTAGTATGTTGGATATATGACAATTGTTCATCAAGAAGCTTGCAAGCCTCAATTATCTTTTCCAACTCAATTTTTGAAAACTGGTTGAATTGAGACTCACTACTTATGGCTGCAAATGACGTGTTGAATGTGGCATGTGTCTCCTACAGGCTACAGTATTATTGAGCCCTTCAATTTGCAGGAAATCCACTTGCAGGAAATTGCGTGTTTCATAGGGGAACTATCATATTTACTTGCATATCTTCTAGTATTCATAAGGACCGTTGTGTATAGTTACAAGATGGTTAACATCGGTCGTAGGGAGATTTTAGATTTATATCCCATCCACTACCGTCATCCACGAAAGAACTAATACACCTGCTTGTCGGTTGATGATTGCCACTAAGAAATATATTGTCCTTCATACGAAAGGTCTTTCATTATTACTTGCAGATAACACTTCACAAGAGTACTCAGGCGCACTAGAGACCTGGCATATCTGCAATATATTTCCCGTCATTACATATATGCAACTCGACATTCTTATCTATGATTTGTCATTAACTACTGGTTGAATTGCATTTCACTATCAATTCCTTCATGTGTGTGTTGTTTATGAAACTTTTGTCGTTGCCTGCAAACAGTACTCTTTCATGAATCAGCTACAACACTAATTAAAGGCTTTCGCATGAAGATTCGTAGGTAGATTGCTGCATTCTTTATACATTTTAAAGTGGCCTTTAGTCTTTGCCATGTATCATTCTCCTTTGCTTGCAATGGACCTCTATTGTGGGAGTGATGTAGTACCCACAACCCACTGCTTATTGACACCTTTAGGCAGGTTGATATGCATATAACATGTCGTCGATGGGTATTTGTATTTGTCATCATTGCATATGTGAGAGGTCATTTACTATTGTTTGTAAATAGAATGTTACGTATTTATTTGCATATCAATTTGTATTGATAACAAAGAGGCCACCTCTCCTACAATCTCTCTTGTTTTGCTTGTGATCCTCATATTCATTGTTCATGATTGTGGACCAATCATCATGACCATCACATGCTTCTTAGTATCCCTCCTATATAAGTAATTTGTTGAACATGTTATTGGCTATATGTCATTCATAAACGGCCTTTCAATCTTCAATGATTGTCAAATCTCATCGTTTGTAGAGGGCAAATGATTATAGATCTTACGTTATTGCTTATAAGCTTGCCCCCACATTTCTCATTCTGACCTTTACTTGCAAGCAGATTGTCCTTTGGGGTCTTTTATCTATTATGGATTCTTGCATGTTCACTTACATTTGACCTTTTCCTTTGATGCATCTTCTTGAATTGGGTTATTGTTGGTGATAGGACACAATAACATTCATTCATGCTCACTCATTTTTGGAAACATGTCACAATGATATTACTCATGAATTTATATTTGTATTTTGACATTCATCTGTCCAATGTCAAGTTCATATTCATTTTGACCTCGCATTTGTCAAGTTAAGTTCAGGTTCTTTGTCATTTGGAATTCAAATCCAAATAGCACAAGTTTGTTTGCTTGTTCAAATGATCACATTCAGTTTGAACCCTTTGTTTTAAAGTTTGATCATTTAAATTTGCTTGCACTTTGTTCAAGTTCAAGTTAGGTTCATTATAGTTCATTCAAGTTTGAGTTCGCAAGTCCCTGTTCTTTTGTTCCAGTCTTGTTCAAGTCCCCTATAGTTGTCTCAAGTCGCAATCTCAAGCCATTGTTTTCTCGTTTAGTTCAACTTTGAATCTAAATTTACAAGTTAAATTTATGCTTAAATTGAATTAGACTTCCTTTCATAGGTTCAAGTTGGAGTCCAAGTAAAGTTTGAATTTGTAAGACTTGGCACAAATTCTTGCATATTTGTTTGAGTTTGCTCCCCATCACTCATTTAAATCCAAGTCAACTGTTTCTTAGCTTCACTTTAGGCCTTTTGGTACCTTTCATTTGAGCTTACATTAAGCTCAATTTGCTCAAATTTGAATCAACATTTACTTCAAATTCAAGTAATTTAATGCTCAAATCAAGTTTGAGTCCAAGTCCTTGTTCCTTTCGACGTAATTTGATTAAGTTTTTTTTTTTTTATTTAAGTTTAATTTATGTTCAGTTCAAGTCCACAATGCAAGTTTGAGTTCCAACTCAAATCGTTGTCACTTGATTCAAATATGGTTCTTTTGTAAGTGTACAAGTCTTCTTATTATTATGTTTGGTTGAAGTTCTTTTACTCAATTTATTTGAGTTTGAGTTCACAAGTCATGTTGTCTTTTGAATCCAA
This sequence comes from Dendrobium officinale, assembly GCA_019514585.1. Lineage (NCBI taxonomy): Eukaryota > Viridiplantae > Streptophyta > Magnoliopsida > Asparagales > Orchidaceae > Dendrobium > Dendrobium officinale. The sequence continues at coordinate 10,141 of JACXSL010001485.1, forward strand.
ATCAGGTTCGAATAAAGTCTTATGTCCACCCAAAATTTCGACAGCCTCCCGACATCTCCCCCGTTTAGGAGAAACTAAAGTAAACTGAGCTTCCCACCATGCTAAGAAAAACGTGTATGGTAGGTGTCCTCGGACACCGTAGCCATATTTTCTTCGTCCCCCACCACGCTAAGAAAAACGTGTATGGATCTTCAAATGTGCCTGTTGCAAAGAAAAATAGTTGTTACCGCGCAGATACAAAGTCGCGTACATGTACTTAAAGTTGTCCTAGCCACGCTAAGAAAAGCGTGCACCGGGCTTACCTACCTCGTCGCATGTGTCACACTGGGTTTCCTCCTACCACGCTAAGAAAAAAGTATATAGGTGGTCGACCGGCTCGTCACACACACCAAGGATAGGATATTAAGTTTCAGAAAGCTATATCTTGGCGATCGATTAACCGACGATGGAGGCTCACACTGGGTTTCCTCCTACCACGCTAAGAAAAAAGTATATAGGTGGTCGACCGACTCGTCACACACACCAAGGATAGGATATTAAGTTTCAGAAAGCTATACCTTGGCGATCGATTAACCGACGATGGAGGCTCGTGGATCGAGGCGGGAGAAGGCATGCCTTTCTTTCTATTTTTATAACCAATTAATTAATTATAATTAATGATAATTATAATAATTAATCATATTTAATTATAACTGATAATAATTAATTTAAATTAAATGGTTAATTATAATTAATTTAAATAAATTATAGTTAATTATTAATGATAATAATTAATCATAATAATTATAAATTAATTATAATTTATTTTAATTAGAATTATTATTTATAATAATAATTAAATATAATTAAAATATGTAATTATAGTAATTATAATTAATTATTATTATTAATAACTAATTATAATTAAATAATAATAATAAAATCCACCCCCTTCCCCTCTGTTTACGGGAGATGGCCGCAGAAGTGCGCCTAAGGGATAAAGTTACCTTTACAGCGCGAGCTTCCGTTGCTACTTCCGATCAAACAAGAAGGGAAGGTCGTCAAAGGAGCGAAGTCGAACAATAAGGATAGTTTGAAGAAGTGCACAAAGGGAGAAAGTGACCTTCACAGCGAGCGAGCTCCCGCTGTTGCTTCCGATTCGAATGTCATAACTTCGGATCCACAGGAAGGGAAAATCGTCGTGGAGTGAAGTCGGTCGGGCCACGAAGGAGACGGAGAAGCGACTTCACAACGAGCAAGCTCCAACGTCGCTTCCAATTAAAGTGTCATAACTTCCGATAAAGGTAGGGAAGTCGTGGAAGGAGCAGAGTTAAACGATAGCGACGGAACCGAAGGAGCTTGCGAAAGAAAGAGAAGCCAATACAGGCAGCCAGCGAGAGGCCGAAGGGCTCATTCCTTCGGCTATTTAACAACGCGAGGTCGTGCGACATGGGAGGAGCGTCACGGACTTGTCTGCGATGTGCGAGGTCGTGCGACATCAGGGCAGGTATGGGATCCTCTCTTTTTTTTTCATACACAGGTCAACAAATGTCCCCCAACAAATGTGACACGTGTCTCGAGCGAACCACATTTGTTGCATGCTGATTGACCCTATGGATCTCTAGATAATTGTTCTAGATGTCACACTAGGGATTTCATTTAGTGGATCTCCAAAAACTTGTTTGGATGTCACACTAGTTTTTTTTTGTTTTCGGTACACATGTCAGCAATGGTGCGGGTCTTCAAATTTTAAAACCATCCGCCCTCTAAGATCAATGGCGTGAGTCTTCAACACCTGTTTGAAAGCCGCTTCTTTTTTTATTATATCACTCTCTTTGTTTATTAGATATATAATATTATATAAATAATAACAATAACATATTAGAATATAGATATATCATAATATATCTATATATAATATTATATATTATAATATCATTTAGAAGAAAAAAAGAGAGAAAGGGTTTAAGTCGGGTCAGCTAGGGCACTTGGGTCCGACGAAGGAGCACAGTCGAACAATAACCAAGGAGTTAAAGAAATGACTCATGTAATCTCTATACCTCCTGCGAAGCAACGGAGCCGAAGAAGCGAGGCGTGTAATCTATATACCTCCTGCGAAGAAATTAAGTCAAAAAGCACCGGAGCAGAAGAAGCGATGCGTGTGATCTATCTATCTCCTGCAAAGCAACGAAGCCGAACAACACGGACGAAAAGAGATGATGAAAGGCAAACCCTAGATGCCTCCTGCGAAGCAACGAAGTCGTACAACAATATTGGATTCGAAGGATTAGAAGAAGCGACAGTGAAGAGAGTCTTTTTTTCTCCAGATTTCTTCCTTTTTATCGCTGTGGATTGTCGATAGGAGGTTATGATTCCGAAGAGTTACATTGTTTGGCGACCAACCGTTCGAGGTGTGGCCAACTACAGGTAAGTTGCTTCGTATTGCTTCAATTTTTTTCCTTCATTTTTTTATAGTCAACAAGTTTAAGGTAAAACCCTAAACCCCTAAAGCACATAAAAGGATGACCCTAGTAAAGGACATCATAAACCTAACGATTTAGAAGTTCTAGTTTGTCAATCCCCCCAACAAGATCTACAAAAGAGCAAACAAATTCTTGCAAATCCTCTTTACTCGAAAGTAAAGGAATTTAAAGCCTCAGTGCATCAATAAACATGAAGGGCAGTTTGATACAGGATTTATGTAGGATTTAAATAGGATTTACAGTAAATCCTGCAAAATGCAAAAAATGGACAACCTAAAGCACCTTCTTTACTTTTGTGAGGACCTATTCGAATATTGTTTTTGTGGTTGAGGATTGTGAGCATATGGTCAAAAGTTTATCTTAGAGAATCCTCGTCTCTTGTTGATCAACATGTTGTCACCTTAATGAAGTTGCATGCAATAGTGAATTTATCATTGTTTGAAGAACTTGGTAGATTAGAGTCTATTTGATTTATAAACAATGATATATATAATGAGTCTCATCATTGTGGATAACAGCTTAACATTTACAGGGCAACTTGATGTGCATAAGGCCTGACAATTTTCAAGCAGAGTGTAGCTCAAGCATTCATGATGCAAGGTGCATCCTCCATTTGAAAATAGATTTACGCATTAATTTTATAGTTCTTGTGTTGTGCGTAAAGGAAATTAGGAAGAGGAAAACAAAGAAAAGAAGAAAAAGGAAGGAAAAAGAAGTAGAGGAAGAGGAGCAAGATGAGTACGAGAAGTAGGTCAAGGAAGTCAAAGCTAGTGGTGAATATGAAATTAGTTGATAAAAAAAACAAAGCGCATTACTTTTCTGTGTTGTTCATTGTGAATTCTATTATCTTCTTATTGTTTGGCCTCACTTAACTTGGTTTGCTTCTTGATTATTATTATTTTTTCAAACTATGTTCTTCTACAAAAGGTTTAAGTTAATTGAAAGAACAACAAATGGTTCTTGATTCTAGTAATTGATGGCAAGTGTTAGGCTTCGTTTGGTATAAGCTTTTCACCCTTTTTTTTTGTTTTAAAGAAATTTTTGTATTAAAAAGTTGTTGTATAAAGCAATAAGAAAATTGTTTCAAATGAATCCTTAGTTTAATTGATGTTAAACCTATGTGTTATGTGCATATATCTGCAATAGTCAAATGTATCATGTATAATGCTCTATTGAATTTAGCACATTTGATATGCTTATTAGTGTATATCATATTTGGGGTGCAAGTTTAAGTAGTTTTGAACAAATTTTAAGCTTTGAATCAATTCCAACAAAAGGGAAAATCAATCCTCTCCTATTTTTCAAACTTAGATTGAAAGCAAGTCAAATATATTGCTACCAACGACTCAGGTCCAATTGCGCCCTCAAGTTTCCTAGTTGAATGATGATTAATTTCTATGAAGGTATAAATTGAACTGATTATGAGAATAGTAGTGAGGCTTAGGACAATAATGAGAGTTGCAGTAAAATGTAGCCTTGATGTTGTTGTTGTTGTTGCTGTATTGACTTTCTTATTATTAAAAAATTATGGTATAAGTTTGAGATCATTGACATCTATGTTGATTTTTTTTTAAGTGCTCAAAAAGTAGAATTTCTAACTTATCATCAGAGCCATCCATCAGCAGGTAAAACGAACCATAAGAAGGTTATATTAGTCTATTATATATGTAATATTCAAGTCCTTCATTTGAAAAGGGTCGAGTTATATCTGTTAAGGAAGATGTAAGTAGTGTTTATCATATTGGCCCATAAAAAAAAAACATTGGAGAAGCATTAGAGGAATACTATTAGAAATGTAGTCCATCTTGATCTGTTAGTTGAGAGCTTAGGCTATTAACCCAAAGGTCTTAATTTGATATATGTGATGTGTGTGTTTATGTTTAATTCGCTTAAAAGTTATAAAAAGAAATACTATCAAATGAGTGTAAGGAAAGTAGATATCTACTAATAGGGGTTGCGACCAAATGATGACAAATATGGCAGCAGATTTACTATCAAATCTTAGTAGCCACACAAAAATAAACCTTCATATGATATGCAACAATGAGCAAAGATACCAAATGGATCACAAATGGAAGAAATGGCAATGTTATCAGAAGTTCTTTAATACATGCGGATTGGACTGGATGTTTGAATTGGGGGAAAACATTTTTTAATATGTTCGCAATCAATTTGGCTATATGACCAAAACTGTATTATGAAAAGAAATATATATGCAGTTATTGAAGAACTCACTGTGCAGCTATTTAAGAATAAAGTTGATAAGAGAACGTTTTAATCTATCTGGTACTTCGGCCAAATGCAGGAAATAAGTGATAGCTTTTGCTAAGCAAGGGCCAATAATTTCTTGGACTTCAAGGACGAATTTGCAACTAAGACTTCATTTAGGACGTCTTTCCTACTACTTTTTAAAACAGTTTTTTAGTATAATTTTTTTTTTAACTAAAATTTTTTATACTAAAAATTTGCTTTAGAACATAGTAAGAAGTTCCAAACGAAACCTAAGCTTCGTTTATGACAACTTCTTAATATTTTGTAAATTTATTATAGAGAGTAACTTTTTAAAGTTGTTCTAGAAAGCAGCTTCTTATATAATTTTGTTAAAACAGTACAAAAATAATGGCCAAACAAAAAATGAGGATTACGAGCTGCAAAGCAAAAACAACAAGAAAGCTAATGATTATCTATATTGATTACTGAAAAAACACTGCTAAAATTAGAATTCCTTACTTGTTTAGTGTATTACTAGAATATATATACATATTACAATATTGATTACTGCTACTGTATTGTTTCACTATTTTACTGATTATTATTATTGTACTATTTTACTGTAACTATCGCTGACTCTACTGATATTGATTTTGATTCACCATTATTGTTACCAATACGGCTTCATGGTTTACTGACTTGCTATTACTAAGCTAGTGATTCCGATACTAAGTGATATTGAACATATGATTAAGATAATTTGATACTTATATAGAATGATTGAACATCATGTGTATATTGATTTGATCGTACTGCGTTAATATGATTCTGACAATTTTCATAAATGTTTTGATGTTATTGATTTATAAGATTTCCTTACTGCTACGATGGATGATTTAGAAAAAATTATTTATTGTTTTATTGATCCAACCTCCATACTAATTTACTAGTTTACTGATTCTACTATTTATGTACTACATTGTCTTACTGGCGTTCATAATGTACTGTTTTATTGTTCTACATATATTACTGCTACCATATGTGATTTCCTGCTTCTGTATAGATTCATTATCATATTGATTGTTAATGTATTGAATAGGTTGATGACATGCATAACATTTCTTTACTATGCTTTAAGTTTAGTTATAAGATTGTAGTGACATACTAGGTTATTTAGCTCATTATATGTAGATTAAATAATTTCAAGTCAAGGCAGAGGATAAAAATTGTGAAACTAACATATTTCAAAAATCCAAGGCTTATTGTTATATTGTCTTCGTGTCTTTTAGATATTCTTCTATGGTTGTGAGTGAGTGCTCAGTATGTTGTAATTATATGACTCCTATTTATTATGTAGGATTTTGGAAAAATAAAAAATAGATATGTATATTCACGTTTGATTAATAAAAATAGCTTTTGTTGATATTTTTATTACTAAAAAAATTAGATTACTTTGATAGCATGATTAAAAGATAAAAGAAAAGAATTCTTCGAAAGATTACTTTGTGCGTCAAGAAAATATTAGGTAGATTAATGTGCATTATTTTTCATACATAATCAATTGCATATGTGAATTATTTATATATAATTGTGCAAGTAAACAATTAAAGGATATCTCAGAGCAAGATGTGTCAAATGAGCAACATTGTGTAGCTTTGATACTGTTAGACAGTGCTATTTGAATCATATTCTAATAAATTGTTCGTGTTTTTGAATCAAAATATAGTCATGCAAATCATCAAAATGAGATAATTAAACAATATAGTAATACAAAAATATGCATCTTATGAAATAATAATAAAGATTCATAATTAATTTGTTCGAGACAAAATGATATAAATTTTAAAAATAAAAAATAAACACCAATATGTTATGTATATATAAACATATAATCTCTTTAAGGAAGAATAGTCAAAACTAATTAAAGATCAGTAGTGATGAATGAATCTAAGGCTCAATTTTGGTCTGCTCTTCACTACTTCGCTTTTAGACTACTGATGCAACTCTATTTGGCGATTACTTTCTAGGTGTTTTTCAAAAAAAATTAGGGAGAGCAAAATCTAACAATTGTCTGCTAAAATGTAGTCACTATAAGAAAGTTATCCAACTTTTTCAAAATGAATATATGCAGCTTCAGATAAAAAATTGCTTTTCTTACAACAATTCCAGAGTTATCTTTGCACACAATTGCATCCACCCCAAACCAACCCTTAGCCAAATAGATGAGATTTGACTTTCATGCCTTTTTGCACAAATACTGCTAGAAATTATTTAACTATTTGAAATATTAATGTAACCTAATATTCTACATTACATTCTTTTCATGAGTTTGGACATCAAGGAACTAATAACCAAAATAGAATAATTTAGTTTGATTTGTAAAAATATTTTAATTAAAATTTCAATAAAAATTAAATCATACTCTCCAATTGGTTTATGAACTTTAACAGGCATAATTTGTTCACGCACACGTTCAGAACAAAATTCAATATATTTTAAAAGTTCATGTCATATTCAAAAGTAGATTCAATTTTCACTATAAGCTCACACTCATAATCAAGATCAAATATAACTATAAAGTTCATTTTCAATTTCTGATGAAGGCTTAAATTTAAAATGAATCTCATACTCATATACAATTTCAAATTCAAATTATAATACTCTCACAATTTTAAGTTTTTAAGTTCATTTTCATGACTGAATTCAATTTCACTTAAAAGGTTTAAGCTCCAATATAATTTCAAACTAAATTGTTTACGCTTTTTCAAGTATAAAGTTTGTGTTCATGAATATGTTCTAATATGGGTCAAAGGTTTAAGCTCCAATATGATTTAAAACCCAATTGTTTACTCTTTTTCAAGTATAAAAAGTTTGTGTTCACGTTCTAATATGAGTCGGAATATAGATTTAAACATCGAATATAACCTCATAGTATAACAACAAATCGTCTTCTATGTATAAAATACCCTCAAAAGATGATTATAAACTATAATTTCTTCAAATGGACCATGTTTAACTAAGTACGATTCTTTTCTCAGCGTATATTGATAGACTTATAAAGGAAGGTAATGATCTTTAACAAGGGTAATAATTCTAAACAAACAAACGAATAATAAAATATCCACAAACATGATATCATGCATCTAGCTACAATAGCATAATCGTAAAGAGAAGAAAGCAGAGGGTCTGGGCTCTACTTAGTGTATGAGTAAAACAAACAAACAATGACAACGGTAGGTATTAAATCTCTTCCACAATTTAAATTAGAGAAGCTAACAAGCCAACCCTCTTGAACACAAGTAAATAATGACAATGGAAAAAAAATTAATAGCAACAATACCACTGAATAGCAATTAATAAATTTCAAAATCAATAGTTGGACAGAAAGAACACGTCACATGTGCTGAATAGAGATTTGAAGCAACTGAGCTAGGGAATCCAATGAAGCTAAATAAATGAGCTTGCGATCTAAGCAATAAACCAAACTAATCAAGGAGATATCTAGCTCTCATAAAAAATACTAGCATTGTGAAATTAATGAAAAATACCAACATTGTGAATTAAAAACCAAAGGAGATTTCTAGCTCTCATAAGCACCACATCATAAGCCTATTACAACAAAAATAAACCACAAAATTGTAAATAAAATATTTAAAACAACATTAAAATTCAAAATATCATTATGATTGTCTCAATGCTTACATCCAACATTTACAACAAATAAGGACATTTAGATTTAAATCAGTCAATTTCAAATGTATAAGAAATGATGTAAACAAAAGAATTTGAACAAAATGATTGCTACCATGATAAAGCATAGTGAGACATTTTAGTTAGTTCTGTGCTAATTAAAACTTCTATTTCCTAAAAACTTTTTAAATCAGTTGGCATGGCTTTATAAAGGGTCTTTAAAATTTTGGAGTACAACCAATAAGAGGAAAACTTAATCATCTTAAGGGAAATAGCCTAGATCACCATTGGAGACCCCTAAATGACAATACAATGATAGAGGTATCGTGCAAACGCTATCAAGACATTTGCTTAAAAGCATGAACCTTTTAAACAGTGCACAATAGCTTACTAACTGAGCATTTTGTGTTGAAGATGAACAGCTCAAAGAAATCTATCATTGTTTGGATCACTTTCACAATGTTAGTTGTTGTTATGTAGAAAGGTGCAGCAAAATTATGGGAAAAAAATGCTCCTCTGAGGAACCATGATGGTACCCTATTTTGTTTACTATTCATGTTGAAGAAACAAAAAAATCTTCTAAAAGGATCAATAGAGTTATTGGTATAATATATATATGATGGGAGATTAAAAAATAATGGATTTAAAATCAAGCAAAAACTGCATAAAAATTATAATGGATGTCCATGACTTAAGGGGTGAATAGAATTATTTTTAGCGAGTAAAAGATTTTACATGTTTTGAATCTATATTGACCCTCATAATTAATCCATAAAATTGGATTATAGTAAACCTTTTTATAAGTTTATTTCTCAAGCTTTTTGAAACAAATGAAAAATAAAACTTAGTTCATTGAACTACAACATTCTAAATGTTGAAACAACTAAATTCATTTGGTTTAATCACTTTGATTCATAGCCTAATTAAATACCATATTTGAGCAAGATGTTACGAGTCTGGAGATGAAGTTTAAGATAATTAAAACAACTGCTTTAAACTTCAAAGGCATATGATGTATTCCAAGTATTGCACTTCAAGCATTATGATTCAAGAATTCCCTGAGCAAATTTGGGTCCGATTACACTATCCTAATCAAATCATTAAATGTTAATCCCCTCCAAGTGATTGAATAATTGCTTCAATAGAATTAATTTTAGCTTTTTTTGTATATTTATATGAATTTGAAAAGCTAAGGGGCTTTTATGCAAAAATTGGACTATTTGTCTATTTAAGACCTTGGGAATAAGAAAGAAGGGAGAGTTTTTGGTTGATAAAATTAGTAAATTGTTTTTTTCTTAAGTGCAGCTGCCCATTGGGCTTTCTCTTGGAGTCTCCAAGAATCCTTTTCTCCTCTTCCAAGTCTCATCTGAGACCCCTCCAACCAATTCTTTCCAGCCACAGGTTTGTCTTCGAGTCTCCAAGGTCTTCTTTAGGCCTTAAACGAGCCTTTATTCCCTACATCTACCCAACCTCCATTCCACATGTTTGGGACCGCTTTCTAAATTATTTTTTTTAAAAAAAGCAATAAGAAAGTCATCTCAAACAAAACCTTAATATTAATAGAGTACATAAAATTTTGAGGATTAAAAAAATTAGCTCAGAATAATTACCGCAAATATACAAGCTGCAACACAATAAGTTAATATTCAGATATATTGGGAATTGGTCTCAAATAAACCTTGTTGGTGCATGTGAAGACCAACATTCAACATATGTATATAATTTTAATAAAAACGTTTTTAGATTTTGCCCAATCAAATCTCACTCTAATCTGCTTGTATTTTCAAGGCCACAAAGCTTAAATGCCTACTCATACTCAAAAATTACAATAGGGTTACCACTCAAAATTAAAAAAATAATAATAATAGAATAAACTTTTGATAAAATGAATGAACATAGCTGAAAATGAATCTCGAAAAATATTTTTATTAGGATTTCTTCCTTTGAGTGAACTTTTTGGAAGATTTCTTACAAAAAAAAATTAAAGATTTCTATCAAGAAATTTACCTTCGACATGTCATGAAATTAAAGGAACCCTAAGATAAGCAAGGTAATAATGGCCCAAGGAAACGGCCGACAGTCATTCCAGTTATCTTCCTGAAATACTACTATATTAGTTATATTTTTAATTTTCAGAAATTAAAAAGAAAAAAGGATTGAGATTCAAAACATATCTGATTACTAGTACTCTATTTCACATACTCTATTTACCGCCTTCACAATTGTAACAACCCAAACTCTTAACTATCGAGATATTGGCTGCTTGGCCGAAGGGCCTCATGATTTTGCCATGTTTGTGTAACTTCCTAGTAGATCACTCATCTAAGAATTGCCTTGGGATAAGCATGCATGACTACAGAGTTTCTTAATTAAATTTCAACCATTACACCAAAAAGCGCCTCGATGTTTAAGAATTTAACTTCTTTTGCTTAACGGATTTCATAATCTCCCCCACTTAATAATTGATATCTTCGTAAGCATTTTTATCCATAATCAACCGCCAGGCAGATAGGATTCTAGAGATGGCCCTTACAAGTTCAAGCGGTGGCTCCCATCATGTAACACTTGTCCCATACAGGTTTCAAGAGGTGACTCTCATGGCGTAGCACTTTGTCTTATAAGACACTTAGTTTCCCATATTCCTGTTGTTGTATTGCTCTAATACCATTTGTAATAGCCCAAATTATTAACTATCGGGATATTATCTGTGTTGGCCTAAGGGTTTCACGGTTTTGCCCTGTTTGTGTAACTTTTCAATAGATCATCTATCCCCAAAATAAAGATTCCTATCAAAAAATTTACCTTCGGCGTGTCATGAAATTAAAACAACCCCAAAATAAGCAAGGAAACAATGACCCGAGGATGAGACATACAATCGTTCCAGTTAGCTTCCTGAAATACTACTCTATTAGTTATATTCTTAATTTTAAGAAATATATGAAGAAAATAAAAGCAAAAAATGATTAAGATTCAAAACATGTATGATTACTAATACTCTATTTCACAATACTCTGTTTCCTGCCTCCATAATTGTAACAGCCCAAACTCTTAACTATCGAGATATTGTCTACTTTGGCCAAATGGCCTCATGATATTGCTCTATTGATGTAACTTCCTAGTATGTTACCCATCCCAGAATTGTTCTGGGATGAGCATGCTTAATCACGAAGTTTCTTAATTAAATTCCAACCATTACACCAAAAAGTATCTCGAGGTTTAAGAGTTTAACTTCTTTTGCATAACGTAATCTTCCCCACTAAATAATTGACATCTTCATAAGCATCTTTATTAGGGGTGTCATTTCGGGTGGACAGGCCTGGTTCAGGTCGAACCCGAGTTGACCCGAATCTAAACTAGTCAACCCGAACACGACTAACTTTTGCAAACGGGTCGAACATTTCAACCCGACCCCGACCCGCACGGGTTGCCAAGTTGACCCGTCCCGAACTCGCTACAGCGCGAGTGTAGACGAAAAATGCGGGACCACGCGACGTCGCGAGTGCGGGCGAAAATCGGGATTGACTCAACTTTCGGGTTAATGTCGGGCTGATTTTGGGTTTTCGGGTTAACCCGAACCTGACCTGTTTTTAAATGGGTCAAAAATCTGAACTTGAACCCGACCCACTTGCTAATCGAGTCAACTTGAACCCGGATTTTTCCGAGTCGGGTCCGAGTCGTTTCAAAAATTGACACCCCTAATCTTTATCACAGAATCATCCACCAGGCATATTGGAATCTAGAGATGGCCCCTATAAGTTCAAGCGGTTGCTCCCATCATGTAACACTTTGTCCCATACAGGGTTCAAGAGGTGATTCCCATAACGTAGCACTTTGTCTTATATGGCACTTAGTTCTCATCTTTTTGTTATTGTATTGCTTTAATACCATTTGTAACAGCCCAAACTTTTAACTATCGGTATATTATTTGTGTTGGCCTAAGGGTCTCACGATTTTGCCCTGTTTGTGTAACTTGTCAATAAATCAACTATCTCATAATTGCTCTGGGATAAGCATGCATTTTTGCGGAGTTTCTTAATGAAATTTCAACAATTACACCAAAAGGCTCCTCGATATTTAAGAGTTTAGCTTCTTTGCTTAACAGGTTTCACAATAATCACTTGCACTGGATTTGAGTAATTATTATTCTTGTCAATGAAATTTAAAAAGTAAATATATACAAATCATTTTAAAAGTGAATACAACAAAAAATAGTTTGCACTAGCACATGAACAAAACTAAAAAACCATAATGATTATATTTAAAAAAAAAAAGCTACAAAATTTTATTTCTCAAGTGCTGAAAGTCAATCAGTCTAATGATTGAATGCTCTTAATTGAATTATTAGTAACGTCCATTAAAATATATTGCAGAGTATTCTCAATATTATCATTCTTCTCATCGAATCGAATTACCGCAAAAACAGAACACAACTTTAACGATTGCAAAAATAAAATAATAATAATTTACTATACAAATTAAAATTAAACATAAGCATCAACTTGTGAAATAAAAAAAGAATACAAATTCAATAGGTACTGCTAAACAAGCCCTTTTTTGTATTTACTTTTATTTATTTTTTCTCTTGTCCAAAATCTTGACATTCAATTAGAAAAATGGCTAAACATAGTTGAAAACCAATATAACATGATACATACTATTAAAAAATTCTAATAAATATGACTTTTAACAATACAAACTCAATGAAAACAATCATTACAAGTCCTTTATATGTATTAGAATCAAACTAGCTTATTCTCTTGCCCTAAATTTAACAATACTGCAATCATATTCTTCTAATTTTGCGAGTAAATTTTCAACTGTTGTCTGATTAAAATCAAATGAAAAAAATACTAAAACAAAATCAGATAAAACAGTCTATCTCCCGCTAAATAAGACTTCTAATTACTGGTCACATACTATCAAAAACAACATCTAAAAGAGTTTTCACAGGATCAAAAAATGGTTTGTTCACTACTTCCTATTTGAGAATTATAAGATAATAATAAACACATCTTCTTTTATCCAAATGCTCATGAAGATGATCCTAATCACATTGATAATATTGCAAAAAAAGAATTTATTTTTTTTTACAACTAAAAAATTTATTACAGCTAAATCATATCTCATACAAGGATGTAAACTCAGATAATTTTACACTGCGAATTAAAGTAACATGTGCAACAATATCAACCTGAAGCCATCATATAATTAAGATAAGAAAATCAAACTCTAATTTTATTATTAAGATAAGAAAAACAAGCTCTAATTTTATAATTAAGATAAAAAAATCAAACCATCAGATGCTAATTATTATTTTATTTCATTTCGCAATGCAAAATTATTTATGCTCACATACTTGCATGAGGTGTAATGTAGCCTTAATAAATTTTTTAATTGTAAAAGATTTAAAAAAATTCTTATTACAATTTTATCAATGAAATTATGATCAACTTGATGAATGTTTACATAGAAGAAAATGTGCTTATTTGTGACTTAAATTTCTTATACATAAAAATCGAACAAAGCACTTTTTAAGCCTATAAATGATCTTTAAAATGCTGCTAATGATAGTACATGGCTAACAATTAGAAATCTTATTCAGTAAAAAACAATTACTGATTTATCTAATTTTGTTTTAGCATTTCCTTTATTTGATCACACATTTATTGAAATTTTGATTTTAAAATTAGAAAAATATAACAGTAACATTGTTGAATCTAGTGCAAGGAAAGAAGCTAATAGGGTCCTAATACTTATGAAAAATATGTGCTAATTATTTTCATTGAATGTCCTACTAAAAATCTCATTTATTAAAATTGTTTAATATAATGTATCATATTTTGTAGATTTTCGTTTGTGTTTAACAATTTTTTTATTTAAAAATAAGATTTTAGACCAGAGATAAAATACATAAAAGTAAATATTAAAATGGCTCGCTTAGCGGTATGTCCTGAATTTGCATTTTCTTCTTTTGATTTCAAATGTTAATGTTTATGGTTAATTTTTATTCGTATAACAAATTGTTCTTATTTTATTTTTGTAGTCGTTACAATTAAAATCTATTATTGCGATAATTACTTTCGATGAAGAAAATGATAATGTTGAGAACACCCTGCAACTAATTTTGTTGGACGTTCCTAATAATCAATTTGAAGCATTCAATCAGTGAACCAACTGACTTCTAATGCTAGAGAAAATGTAAGACTTAATAGGGCTTTCTTATAATATAATCACCGTGATTACTTAGTTTTACTACTCTGCTAGTTTAAGCTATTTTTGGTTGTATTCACTCTCATAATGATTTGCATAGATTAGTTTTTTAGGTTTCATCAAAAAAAAAAACAATGATTATTCCAAATCAATGCAAGTCATTGTGGGGGCAATTCAAAGAAGAAATAGGGTATTAGTAATTATGCATGTTTTGAATCTTTACTTTTATTTACTTTTAATTTATATTGATATAATTCTGAAAATTACGATTATAACCACTAAAGTTCGTATTTCAAAAAACTAACTTGAACGATTGAATGCCTCTTCATTGGGTCATTATTAACTTGCTTATCTTGAGCTGCTTTAATTTCATGATCCGCCAAAGGTAAATTTCTTGATAGGACTTTTTTTAAAAAAAAATCTTCCAAAAAGTTCACGCAAAGAAACCGATCTTAAAAATATTATTTGATATTTATTTTCAACAATGTTCATTTTTTTCATCAAAATTTTATTTTTTTTTTCTATTTTTGGGTGATAATCCTATCTTACTTATTGAGTTTGAGTATGCATTTAAGCCTTATTGCCTCATAAATGTAAGCATATTGAAAAGCGATTTGCATCTAAAAAATAGCATTTAAGAATATATGATTCCCATGACAATTTCATGCAAAAAAGTGGGTTATAGATGATTGAAACTCAATGATGTTAGAAAATTTTTATTTGAAGGGACTTGACGAATGATACATAGTCCTCACAAGGACAAAATTTTTAAGGCCAATGAAAAACATCAACTTATTTAAGAATATCTTAGTGCAAAAAAATCAAATAGTTTATCTTCTCCAATAATCTTCAATTTTTATATTGAAAATAGTCTTGAACATCTTGAAACTAGAGCAATAAATTGAGATACCTCCCGCACATCAAAGAAGCAAATGAGGAAATTTTATGGAAAAAAAAATAATTGCATTCCAAATGCAAAACCATGATTAAGAAATAGGTGAAAATGTCCAATTGAACTTAAGTGGTTTAAAAGAAGATGACTGACCAAGTAGAGAATTTTCAAGAAATGAGGGGAACAAAATGTGAGCTCCGTACAATTTTTCAAATAAAATTGCAAACTAAATTGTGCCTTCATCCCAGAATTAAGAAATTATTTGATGAACATACAATATATTTCTATTTTAACAATAAAATTAAAACATGCACCAATTTCTTAAATATATTCAACCATTATAACAATGAAAGAAAGAATGTAGATCCATTATACCCTTATTCACCCGACTATTTGATTCCCAATTTTCTTTCATACATGAGTTTTAAATGAAAACTAAAATATTAGTATATATTTACATAGAAAACATTTTTTGTGATAGTACATGAAGAAGTTTTGATTCCAATTGTCATCTCAAGGTTCTTACACTATCATCAAAATATTCAGCTTTTGTGTCATAATTGCAATATAAATCAAGTTTTAAGTGTCATTATGGAATTATTAGGATGGAAATCATAATATGCGAGCAAGCTAAACAACTACTCAAGCAGAAGTTTGTTGTCAAACTTCTCAGTCAAAAAACAAAAAATAATAGTTATAAGCAAGACTACGAAGTCATTCTTGAATATTAATGTCCAATAGCAAAACATATCATGTGTTTATGTTATATTGACCCCTACACACCAAAACACATGAAAAGAGGCAAAGACGACGATTTAAGCAACACGGATTGGCGTGAAGCATCACTGAAAGGGCTAAACCACCTCTGATTGTCAAACGAATTGCGTTGTTGCAATCAGGACGTCGAGTTCACCTAAATAGGAATCCCTAGCAATCATATCAAACGACATCGGTTCAAAGGGATAATTAAAACCCGAAATTGATGCACGACATCGCCCAAACAATGTCCGATCACAAAACGGAATTCGACGTTGCGTTCAGAACATCGTCAATATCCAAAGATGACTGTCAATTTGTTCATTGGCATGGATCCTGAGGCAACCCACAAATTAAGGAAATCAACGAGTGATATCGCCCAAATGACCTCCGATCGCAAAACGAATGTTGTTGTTGCGATCGGAACACCAATAGTATTTAAAATGCATTATAACTTTATCCAATTTGCGCGCACAAATCGACATGAAATTTGAAGACTTTTGCGCATTAATCAAGAAATCAGCACGCTAATTTTGAGGCGTACAAATTGTTTCATTTCTATAATTTTAATAGTAATAATATCATTAATATTATAATGATATTATTATTTTAATTATATAAATTAATTAAAAGAAAATCAACCCAAAAAATTCTTACCTTGTATCCGCCTCAACGTCGGCTCCGATCAATCCCCAATATCCCATTAAATCCCCAGATGTCTGCTCAGGTATATTCTCGTAAATCCCATAGCTTGCCTTAATCGAATGCCACCCTCGTCGTACGCCTCTCCTAATCTCCCTCTCAACCGAACTCCTATAACTCAATCAACCTCCAGCCTGCCATCTGTTGAAGCCACTCAACCTAGCCTCTACTTTTGTCAAAACCAACCATCTGAACCCAACCCAAACTTTCAAACCTTGTCAAAGCCAATTGCTCTAGCCGCAACCTCACAAACCTACTTCTTCCTCTCCACATACATCCGAACGTAGCAGTCAAAGCCGGCCACACCCTCCGACCTCAAATCTGCAAGCCAACTGACACCCAAAACTCATGATCTACACTTCCCACACGAGATCCCACGGAATACCTCTCACAAAAGCCAATCTAACGCAAGATCCTATCGATCCTCCAGCTCCAATAGAATAGCATCTAACTCATCTCTTCTGACCCTAACGCAAGATTAATTTATGATTTAAAATATCAATGTTAATGATAAAATTTCATTGATTAAAAATATATATAATAAAACCTATTATGCTTAATTAAATTAATAAATTATCAAAAAACATCTTATCAAATATTAATTTTTTGATAAAAGATATAAATTGGTGAGGCCTGCAATGCTTTATGGTGTCGAATGTTGGCCATTAAAAGAGAAGCATAATACTAAGTTAAGTGTGGCAGAGATGAGGATGCTCAGGTGGATTAGTGGCTTTACCCTTAGAGATAGGATACGAAATGAGCATATACGTGAAAAGGTTAGAGTAGCTCTAGTAGAAGATACGATTAGAGAGAGTCGCCTTAAATGATTTGGTCACATAAAACGGCAGCCTTCCGATAACCCAGTTAGGAAAGTAGATGTATTAGATTTGACTTATGTTAAGAAATGTAGAGTCAGACCTAAAAAAACTTGGTTAGAAAATATTAGGAATGATCTTTCTTTATTAAATTTAAATGAGAATTTGACTTTTAATATGACACAATGAAGAAAAAGGATTCATGTAGCCGACCACACGTAGTGGGATAAAGACTAGATGTTCTTGTTGTAGATAAAAGATATATATTGACTCTTAATATCCGTATAATGTTTTCGTTAGTTGTGTTTTAATTTGTTGATGGCAAGCCTTAAGGAGCAAAAATCATTCATTTTTCCCAAGATGAAAATGACATATTTCCGTTAATGTTTGTTTTAGATTTATGGATAGCATTACCACAAAAGTGATCATTAAGCTGATTGACTAATGTCGTAAGGATGGAGAAAATGTATTATTCATTTATTGTGACTACCAAAAAAACATTTACCTTTTTTTTTTTGGAAAGGTAGGGGCTTCGAACGTGAGCCGCCCAGGAGGAAGTGATTCACATCTATCAGATGGGCTGCACGCGCAAGCTCAACATTTACCATTTCAAGAGAAATATAGTTAGGGCAAGGAAAACATAATAACAAGATGTGTTTAGTATGAAGAGGGTTCAATTAAGGTAGATGTAACTGATAACCGAAATGAAGCTGATGGTTAAAACATATATATAGGTAGAACTATCTTCAGTCTTTATATTAAATAAATGGGGGCTGTAAATAATATTCAAGATTTATCTATTTATTGACCCTTGAGATTTTCACTTCAACAAATTCTTTCATTAAAATAAATGGAAAGAAGCTTAAAGACGTGAAGCCATAGGATGATGAGACTGACATAAAGAAGCTTGACGAAGCATTCATGAGTGTAAAATTTAATGGCTTGTTTTGGGTAGCCTGTAAGTGACCAAATTGTCCTACTCTTCATGTTATATGTGATTGTTTGTTTCGGTGCATGCTTACTCGTTAAATGGAAATGAAGTTTAAATTATGATGTGATTGTTATCATTTTCTCTATTAAAGTCATATTTTGATAACTATTTAAACTTGTTCACTTTGGTACATCTAGA
>JACXSL010001486.1:0-50000 GCA_019514585.1 Dendrobium officinale
GAGGCCCGTGGTTCATTGGAGGTAATATTTTGGGATTGGACAAATGGATGCTGAGCTTCTCTCCGGCGTCGATAGAAGGGCTTTCCTCTCCGGAATGGATAAGATTGCCTAATCTCCCTCTCCAGTATTGGGATGAATGTAATATCTCCAGGATTTCCTCGAAGATTGGAGTTCCCCTCTGGATTGATGCGCAGACAGGTAATTGGGGTAGAAGAGAGTATGCCCGGGTGTGCGTCAGGATGAATTTGGCTAATAAGCTTCAGGCAAGGATTTGGGCTAATGGTTTGAATGGGAGATTCTACCAGAAGGTAGAATATGAGGGTATTGGACTCATGTGCTTTGGCTGTGGCAAAGTAGGGCATCAGAGGGAGATATGTCCGTCGAAAGTTGGTGGATAAGGGGATAATTGGAATAAAATAACAGGGGAGCAATCGAAGCAGGCTGGTTCTGGGGCAGGCAACTCAGATCAGCAGCTGGGAAGTTTTGGGAGGTTGGATTAGACTCAAACTAAGAAGAATGTGGCATCTGTGGTTAAAACAGAGCGTGGGAGCAAGGTAATACCTGCTGTAAATGATGATAAAGGAAAGAAGGTGAGGTTCTACAAGAAGTGAATGGAGGCAATGCTAATTCGGTGGAAAATCTTCAGGAAACTAATGATCAATTGGGGCTCTGGATCTATGTTCCCCCAAGACAGAGAAGGAGTACGTGCTTACTAGGTAGCAATAAGGAGAACATTGAAAGTAAACATAATATGAATCTTTCTAAACAGGTGGATTTGGGAAAGATTCAAGCTCCTGCCAGTAAGCTGAAGCCTACTCATAAGCAGAGTAGGATGGGATTTAAGAAGCCTTTGCTGTTTACGACTAGATGAGCTCTGTTAACAGGTTTCAGTTGGGACCGAGTGAGGAGTTTCCTAGGAAAAGGAAAAAGGAGATGGTGAAAGATCATGATCATGAAGATATTAGCGGCGGTGACGCTTCCCCTTTTGTTTTTTAATGTCTTCAATCTTGATCTGGAACTGCAGGGGCGCCCAGAAGAAGCAGATGGGACATTACCTGCGTGGTCTCGTTGGTACCAACGAGGTTTATTTTATTGGATTAGTTGAAACTATGGTGATGGATATGAGTAGGATGGAGGTGGATCGACTGATTGGCAGTGAATGGGAGTTTTTTCATTCCCCTGCAAATGGTAGATCCGGAGGCTTGATTGCATTATGGAAAAGAGATGTTTCAAAGTTTGAAGTTCTTGCCAATATGGAACAGGTTCTTATTGGGAGCCTTATTTTTCCTAATATGCAAAGGTGGATTATTGTTGTTGTTTATGCTAGTAAAGGTTATCATAGCCGACGTTTGCTTTGGAATACTATTAGCCCTTTGATTAGCTTGGATCTCCCTGTGATTGTGGGGGGAGATTTTAATTATTGTTTGAATCAAAGTGAGAAGAAGGGTGGGAGGAGATATAATTTCTCGGTGGGGGCTCAAGAGATGTCTGAGTTCATGTTGGATAATGATTTACATGATTTGGGGTTCTTGGGTCCCAAATATTCCTGGTCGAATAATAAATCTAGGCATAGTAAGATTTGGGTGAGGCTTGATAGAATTCTGATGAATTCTGAAGGATTAAGATGAGTACCTTTAGCCACTGTTAAACATCTGGTTCGGTTGACCTCTGACCACTGCCCATTGATGTTGAAATTGTTTGCTGAAATCATGAGACCTGGAAACAGATGGATACGGTTTGAAGACATTTGGATGAGATGGTGAATCGCAAGTGTAGCAGAACTCTGAAGGCGTTATTCTATTGAAGTTGTAATCATTTTAAAGAGCTCAGTGAGCTGAAAATCTCCCTGGAATGCCGTATTGAAGAACTTCAATTGGTGGATTGCTCTTCTGATGGTTTGAACTTGGAACAGGAACAAGAGCTTGGAACGAAGGCTGTTGAATTGAACACTACTCTAGCTCAGCTTTCTACCTGGTGGAAGCAGAGAGCAAAGTCCAGATGGATTGATGAAGGAGATACAAACTCGTACTTCTTTCACTCTTTTGCGTCTACACGTAGGCGAGGGATTCGTATTGTTGAAGTCATGACTCCTAATAGAGAGAGGATTATTGATCCGAATCTGGTCCAAGAGGAATTCTGGAATTTTTTTCATGCTGAAGTGGAGAGATAGGCATATCTCTTTGGCTAATTGGCCTGAATTATGTAATGGGGAAATTATCCCTGTGCAATTCAGTGAAAGTCTGGAGGCTGAAATTTCAGAGACTGAGAACTGGCAAGCTGTATTTAGTATGGGAAATAACAGAGCTCCAGGAATTGATGGCATAACTTCCTCAATTTTGAAATTCTATTGGGAGATTATTAATAAAGATGCTAATAGTGTTATTATGCATTTTTTTTCTACTAACTTGATGTGCCAGAGCTGGAAGGAAACCTTGGTGGTACTGATTCCAAAAATGGAGAATGCAAATATGACATCCAAGTTTAGGCCTATAAGTTTATGTCAATCATGTTATAAGATTGTTGCCAAGGTGCTGATTAACCGCATGAAACCGATGTTTAGTACTATTATCAATGAGGAGCAGGGGGCATTTTTACCGGGATGATCTATATCTAATCATGGACTCATGACACAGGAGATGATGAATAAGTTTAAGCATTATACTCAGAAGTCCGGGCTAATGGATTTGAAGATTGATATGGAGCATGCATATGATTGTATGTCTTGGGAGACGCTGCAGAAAGTTATGACCTTAATGGGATTCAGGGAGCGGTTTATCACTTGGATTATGCAGTGTATTATTTAGCCGAAGTTCACTTTGTTGATGAATGGCAACAGGACACGTTGGATTGATGCTAGAAGTGGACTGCGATAAGGATGTCCACTGTCGCCTTATTTGTTTATTCTCTGTTCTAAGCTTCTTTTCAAATCTTTTAAGCAGCATGGAGCACATCTTGGAGTCCAGATGAGTAGGAATACAGTAAGAATTTCTCACTTACTATATTCTGATGATATTCTTGTGTTTGCAGAAGCTAGTAGGTGCAATGCACGCCGAATTATGGAATTGTTGGGGGATTACTGCTGCTGGACGGGTCAGAAGATTAATTGTGGAAAGTCTGCTATTCTGTTCAACAGAAAATGCCCAAGCTGGAGGAAGAGGATGATTGCTAGATTGATGGGGTATAAAAAGGTTGACTCTTTGGAATATCTTGGTCTCCCTCTTATTATGAAGAGGATGGCTGCGGCCGATTTCTCCAAAGTAATGAGAATTGCTTTTGAGAAGATCAATCTTTGGGGTAGAAAACATCTTTCACTCGCTGGCAGGGCCCTCTTGATCAAAACTTCTCTGTTATCTGTTCCAATGTAAGTTATGACTCATACTTCTATTCCTAATGCTATTTTGATGGCCATTGAATGTATGGGGAGGTGATTTTTAAGGCAGAAAGATGCTAGCAGTCGTGGAATGCATTCTGTGGGATGGAAGGATCTGTGACAGACAACGGATCTTGGGGGCCTTGGCTTTCACTGTCATACCCACTGGAATGGGGCTCTTCGTGCATGGTTGGTGTGGGATCTGCTAAAGAATAAGGATTCTTTAATTTACAAGTTGTTGATGGCTAAGTATGGCATGAACTTATGGGACGGTAAGCAGGGCAGGAACAGATCTATCACTTGGAAGGTGATCCAAGATGGTGCTAAGGCGTTGAGGCCGATCCTCAGGTGGAACATTGTGAATGGCAATCATATTAATGTGTTGCCTGATGTGTGGATTCTGAATCGTAATATTGCTAAATGGCCTACGTTCGTCAATATTGAAGAGGTGGAAAACTTGAAGGTATGCAATTTGTTGAATAATTCTCTCCAGTGGAATGAAGAGATGGTTAAACATTGATTTGGAGATGTAATGGCTGATCGTATTCTGGCAATTAATATATCCACAGTGAGCTTGAAGGATAAACCCGAGCTTATTCATTCCAGGATGAGCATGACTGTTGTGACTATGGCTTATAAGGCTTGTGATGAGAGGGAAAATTATGAATTCAGTTGGTTGAAACAGTTGAAACTTCACCCCCCATGAACATTTCTTTTGGCGGAGATTATTGAGGGATGCCATTCCAACCTCCCATTGGTTGCATAGAAGAACTTTAGCTAATACGTCTTGCTGCCCGTGGGGCTGTAATGAGGAAGAAAATTTAGATCACTGTTCGTCTCGGTGTAATAAATTGAAGGAGGTGTTTGAAATTTTCCGTAAATGGGGGATTATCTTGCATGCTGTAAACTCTCTTGGGGATCTAAAGATTGAACTAATGAAGTATGCTGATAAGAATCCTTACATGGGAAGAATTTACTGCTATACTATTTAACTAGTTTGGAGAGCTCGGAATGACATGAAGCATCATAAAATGTGTAGATCTCCTTCTGTGATTGCTGCTGCGGTGCTCTCATTATTGCCAAAACTATTTAAATGGCCAATGTTGGAGCAATGGGGTACTAATCAACCCATTGGGTTGCCGTCTCATAAACTTTTGTGCCCTCCCCCTACAGGTTTGATTAAATTTAACTTCGATGCAGCGCTACTTCCTTCTAATCAAGTTGGCCTGGGTATGATAGCTCGGTATCATGATGGGAAGTTGATTGTTGTTGCTAGGAGAAATATCGAGCACTGAGATAGTTTACAGTCAGAAATGTTGGCTGCAATGGCAATTCATGAGGTTCTTCAGGACTAAATGTATGAGCTTGATGGAATCATCATAGAAGGAGATTGTATTAATGCAATCCGTTGGCTGCAGAGACTGAATGACCGCCAAAATGTGAACCATCGTTGTGTGGAGGGACCGGATACAGCGTTCTTCTTGGAGTTTAAACAGGTGCTCTTTCAATATACACCTCGGAATAGCTATTATGTGGCTACTTTTGTGCCCACCTTGCTCTAGTAAATAAATTTACTTTTTTTGATGTGAATAATAGTGAATTCCCCTCAACATTGTTGGCTTTGTTGAGGGAGGAGAGTGATAGGGTATAGTTTCTTTTGATAGTTACTTGTAATACTTTACTTTCATTTTAATGCAAATTGCAGGTGTTCAGCTCTCCCTCTCTTGCTCCTCTCTCTCTCTATTATTCACCCCTCTTATTCCTCCCTCTCTCTCTCTCTCCCTCTCCCTCCCTTTCTCTCTCTATGTATCTACTCTCTCTTTCTCTCCCTCTCCCTCCCTTTCTATCTCTCTCTCTATATATCTTCTCTCTCTCTCTCTCGCTCTTTCTCTACCTCCCTCCCTCCCACCCACCCTCTCTCTCTCCCTCTCTATCCTCTATCTCTCTTTCTCTCTCTCTCTCTCTATCTCACCTCTTTCTCTCCCTCCCTTTTTCTCTCTATTCTCCCTCTCTCTCCCCTCTAGCTCTCTCTCTCTCTCTCTCATTCTCAGTCATCTCTCTCTATCTCTCCCCCTCTAACTCTTTTTTTCTCCTCTTTCCCTCCTCTTTGTGTCTCTCTTATTTCTCCCTCTCTCTCTCTCTCCCTCTCTCTTATTGCTCTCTCTCTCTCTCTCCTCTGTGTCCCACTCTTACCCCTATCTCTCTCTCTTATTACTCTCTTTATCTCTCTCTATCTCCCTCTCTCTCTCTCTTTCTCTCTCTCTCTCATATTCATCTCTCTCTCTCCCCTCTCCCTCCCTTTTTCTCTCTCTATGTATATGCTCTCTCTCTCTCTCCCTCTCCCTCCATCTATCTCTCTATGTATCTGCTCTCTCTCTCCCCTCTCTCTCTCTCTCTCTATCTCTCTCTCTCCCTCCCTCCCTCTCTCTCTCTCTCTCTCTCTCTCTTTAATCTCTCTCACCCTCCCTCTCTCCCTCTCTCTAATTTCTCCCTCTCTCTCACTCTTTCTCCCTCTCCATATCTTGCTCCTCTCTCTTTCTCATTCATCTCTCTCTCTCTCCCGCTCTCTCTCTCCTCTCTTTCTCTCTCTCTCTTTCTCTATCTCTCTCTCTCTCAATCTCTCTCCCCTTCCTTCTGTCCGTCCCTCTCTCTTTCCTTCCTCCCTCTCCCATTCTCTCTCTCACTCACACACTCCCTCCCTTATTCCTCTCTCTTATTCCTCTCTTTCTCTCTCTCTCTCACTCTCCCTCATTCCTCTCTCTCTCTCTCTCTCTCTCTCTCTCTCTCTCTCTCTCTCTCTCTCTCTCTCTCCTCTCCCTATTTCTCTCCTTTCTATCTCTCTTATTCCTCTCGCTCTCTCTCTTTATATATATATATATATATAATTATTTTCTCCCTCCCTCCTCTCTCTCTCTCTCTTCTCTATCCCTCTCCCTATCACTCTCCTTTCTCTCCCTTATTCCTCTCTCTCTCTCTCTCACGATAACATAGTCAGCGATGATTGGCGATGATCGAGCGGTGGATCTGGAGGTTTGAAGAAGCTAGGAGAACAATCGCCTGGTAAGGCCGCGACGAATAAGTTGAAGGGGAAATTTCAGGATGCTGATAAATCTGGAATGGATGGATACTTGGATGGATGGTGGGAGGTTAAGAGTCATAGTGTGGATTCCAAATTGCAACAGCAGTCAACGAAGGGAGGAGCTGGTTAGAACCGAGCGGCTTGGAGTATGATGGAGGACTATCCTCTTAAGTTGAATGTGGAGTTGAAGTTGAATTTGGTATTGAGTATGACACTTAACCCAATCAAAGGGATGGACTCGTCGATGGAGGTGGAAGAGAACGTTACTACTCTGGAATGCAGAGTAGTTATGGAGGAGATGGTAGATATGGAGACTGCTACTCTTAGACTTCAGAGTCCGACGGAGGTAGGTGTGGATCTACACATTTTGGGTGATGTTGTTTTTGAGAATGTGGGTATAGATGATGGTTGTTCTGTATCCCACGGAGGACTAGTTGTAGATAATACCATAGGGGTGATCGAAGATAGGTCCAGATCTACTAGAATGAACAATTCGTTAAATGGCATAGTAGATGATTGTGGAAATGCTGCTGTAGGACAAGTGTTTAATATCTTAGGGAATTCTAAGGGGAAAGAAGTGAATAGAGGTCCTTTGTTCTCTACAAGAGTCAATAATGCATGGAGAAAGCCTGAACTTATCCTGATTCTTAATCCGAAGGAGATAAACTCAATCTCTTCGGATGGGGTTTCAGTTGATCTTAACTTGGAGTTAGTCAGGGTGAATTTAGCTTTGCTGGAAAGAGAAAATTTTTGGGAAAATTATGGGAAGAAGAGCATCTTATTTTCTGTTGAAGTCAGAGCTCCAATGACAGTGGGGAAGGTTTGGAGATTTTTAATTAACCACTATGGTGTTAGGTTGTTTTGCTTGTATTTTTTTTTTTCAATTGAAGCGATGGATGTTGTCCTGTGTGCAGTTCCCTGGTTCATTGACAGTAACTTAGTTGGATTGGATAGGTTGATGTCGAGCTTCTCTCAGGATTCTATGGAGGGCCTATCTTCCCCTGTGTGGATACAATTGATCAACCTCCCTTTGCAGTATTGGCATGCCTACAATATATCTAGAAATTGCTTCAAGGATTGGTGTTCCTATCTGGATTGATGAGCAGATGAGAAATTGGGGTAGAAGGGAGACTGCTCGGGTTTGTGTCCATATGAACCTTTCCAACAAGCTTCTCGATGGGATTTGGGTCAACAGATTGAATGGAAGTTTTATCAAAAGGTGGAATTTGAGGGTACTGGCATCCTATGCTATGGTTGTGGCAAAGTTGGCCACCGTAGGGAGCAATGTCCATTTAAGATGTTTGGAAAAGGGGAGACAGTGACGAGGAAAATTGGAGAGCAAATGAAGCAAGGCGGACAATGGGGAGCAGCTCAAACCATGTTATAGGAGGTTTTGAGAGGAAGGATGTGGAGCCAACCAAGAAGATTAATCCCTCTGTTGCCAAAATTGAAGGCAGCAATTTAAAGAAACATATTGATAGTAATGAAAAAAAGCAAAGGTGAGGAACAACATCAAGGAAAGAACGCTGATAACTTTGCTAGGGAGGGATGCTCACAAGATATTGATGATCAACTAGGACCTTGGATTCAAGTCCCCTCACGTTGAAGAAGGAATGTTCGTCCACAAGGAAGAAGTAATGTGAGCATGGGAAGTAAACAAAAATTGAATACTCCCACCCAGGTGGATTTTAGCAAAGTCAACGAGCCCAAGTAGCAATGTGAAACCCACTCGTAAGCAGATAAAAATGGGGTTCAAACAACCTTTACCTTTTACAGCAGTAATCAAACCTGTTATTCCTAAGACTAACAGGTATAAGATTGAGGAGCTTAGCCAATTGGAACCCATTAATAAACTCCCAAGGAAGAGAGAAAAGGAGATGATTGATGATTCTTGCAGCAGGGACGCTTCCCCTTTAGTTTATTAATGTCATACATTGTGATTTAGAACTGCAGGGGTGCACGTAAAAAACAAATGGGTTACTACTTGCGTAGCCTCATTGGTAGCAATAAGGTGTATTTTGTTGGGTTAGTGGAAACCTTGATTGAAGACATTGATATGCATAAAGTGGATAGGTTTGTTGGGAGTGAATGGGATTTCTTTCACTTCCCAGGTACGGGAAGATCTTAAGGTTCATTAGCTTTGTGGAGGCGGGATTCCGTTCAATTTGAAGTCATCATGACATTTAATCAAGCTCTTATTGGATATCTTGTGTTACCTAACTTACAAAAATGGATTATTACTATAGTCTATGCTAGTAAAGACTATCATACTTGGTGTATGCTTTGGAATGCTATTGGCTCCAATTTTAATGCTGACCTACCCATGATTGTGGGGGGAGATTTCAATTGATGTCCTGATCAGAGTGAGAAGAAAGGTGGTAGAAGGTATAGTTATTCGGTTGGTGTTAAGGAGATAGTTAGATTCCTTGTCAATAATATCCTTCATGATCTGGGTTTCTTAGGACCCAAATTCACTTGGTCGTTCAATAAAAATGGCAACAGTAAAATCTTGGTAAGGATGTACAAAGTATTGATGAACTCAGAAGGTCTTGATTTGGTTCCTTTGGCCACGGTGAAACACCTCCTTCAAATAGCTTCGGACCACTGTCCGTTTTTGTTGAATTTATCTATAAATATTCTAAGAGTTGGATGTAAATGGCTGCGATTCAAAGACATCCGGATGATGTACTCTGCTACATGAAAAATTGTTAAGAAGAACTGTACCAAGAATGACTATGGGCAGCTGGCGGAAGTACTGAATCATAAATATAATAGGACACTTAGAGCTTTGTTTTTTTGGAGCCGTAACCAGTTAAAGGAGCTTGGGGAGCTGAAGAATGTATTGGAAGGTCGCATTAGAGAGCTTTAAATGCTTGAGTGTTCTAATGACGACCTGACCGAAGCTCAAGATCAGGAGTTGCGGAGGAAGGCTGCTGAACTTAATACTACTTTGGCTCGCATTTCGACCTGGTGGAGACAAAGAGCAAAGGCAAAGTGGGTTGAAGAAGGAGACACCAATTCTCATATTTTCATTCCTTTGCTTTGGCACGATGGAGTGTGAACATAATTATTGAAATACAAAATCAGAGTGGGGAGATTACTGAACCGCAACCTGTTCAGGAAGAGTTCTTGAATTTTTTTTATGCTTAAATGGAGGGATAGGCAAGTGTAGTTGGAGAACTAGCCTAACTTTAGAGTGAGGATATGATATCTGAACATTTGAATGTGAGCTTGGAGGAGGATGTCACTGCTCAGGTAGTCCAACAAGCGGTTTTTAGTATGGGAAACAATCGTGCTCCGGGTATTGACGGTATTATGTATTCCTTCTTGAAATTTTATTGGGAAATTGTTAAGAGTGATGTCACTCATGCTATTGTCCATTTCTTTTGCACTAACATGATGTGTGAAAGCTGGAAGGATACTTTGGTGGTTCTCATCACAAAGACAGGTAATGCTAATATGTCGGCTAAATTCATACCCATTAGCTTATGCCAATCTTTCTATAAGGTGGTAGCTATGATTTCAATCAATCGTCTCAAACTGGTGTTGGGCAACATCATCAATGAAGAATAGGGAGCATTTGTCCTAGGGAGGTCTATTTCTAGCCATGGGTTGATTGCACAGGAGATTATTTGTAAGTTCCAGTATTCTTCTCAAAAAGCTGGAATAATGGCACTGAAAGTGGATATGGATCAAGCATATGATTGTACTTGGGAGACACTACATATTGTGATGATGAAGATGGGCTTTTCTGACCGGTTCATACAATGGGTAATTCAGTTTGTGGCTAGGCCTCAATTTACCCTTTTGATTAATGGGAGTAGGGCCTCATGGATTCATGCTCATAGCAGTCTTCGACAAGGATGCCCCTTGTCACCTTATCTGTTCATTCTTTGTTCTAAACTTCTCAATAAAGCTTTCAAACAGCGGGGAGGATAGATTGGGATACAAACATTTAAAAATACTATAAGAATTTAACATTTGTCATATGCTGATGATATTCTAGTGTTTACATAAGCTAACAGGAGCAACACCATTCAGATAATTGGTTTGTTAAAAGATTACTGCAACTGGACGGGGCAAAAAATTAATTGTGGCAAGTCGACTATCCTCTTAATAAGAGGCGCCCAAGTTAGAAAAAGGGGGATGCTTGCTAAGATGATGGGGTACAGGAAGGTGAATTCTCTGGATTACCTTGGTTTGCCTCTAATCATGAAGAAATTGGTTGCAGCTGATTTCTCTAAAATTATTAAGAATGCCATGAGAAGACAAATATATGTGGAAAGAAGCATCTCTCTTTGGAGGGAAGGGCTTTATTGATTATAACCTCTCTTCTTTCTAGTTCCATGTATTTAATGACCCATGTGACTGTCCCAAGTGGGGTCCTTAATGCTATTGAAAAATTGGGAAGGCGTTCTCTTTAGCAGAAGGACTCAAATAGTAGAGGAATGCATTATATTGGATTGAAGGATTTGTGCCAACCAAGGGACCAAGGTGGTCTTGGTCTTCACTGTCTAGCTTCTTGGCAAGGACCTTTATGTGCTCGGGTTACCTGGGATGTGATTCATAATTCAGAATCTTTACTACACAAGGTGGTGAAGGCCAAATATGGAATGGATATTTGGAGTAATACGCAGGTCTGGAAAGCCTCAATTACCTGGAAGGTGATTCATGATGGAGCTAAGGCACTTAGATCTATTTTATGGTGGAAGATTGGCAATGGTCAATGCATAAATGTGATGTAGGACTGCTGGATCCTGGACCGAGAATTGGCCTTATGGCATACTTTTATTAATATGGATGAGGTGGAGAATGCTAAAGTGAGCTACTTGTTGAATGATTCTTTACAGTGGAATGATGAACTGGTGGAGAAGTGTTTTGGTAAGATCACGGCACAACACATTTCTACTATTAATACCAATACCAAAAATGGGGATGACTATCCAGAACTTACTCATTCTTGGATGAGTATGACTTTAACTTCCATGGCCTATCGGGCTAAGATTGGGGGGTCTGACTACCAGTTTAGTTGGATAAGTAAATTGAAATTGCATCCAAGGGAGAATTTCTTATGGTGGAGACTTCTTAGGAATGCAATTCCAACTAACTATTGGTTGTTCCACATAAGGCTATCTGATACGTCACTTTATCCATGGGGTTGTAATGAGAATGAAACCTTGGAACATTGTACAACCCATTATAAAACATTGAAAGAGGTGTTCTGTATTCTTGCTAAATGGGGCTTTGTAATGCCTAATGTTAACTCCTTGGATGAATTGATGGCAAATTTTTTTATTATTGCTGACAAGAACCCAAGTCTGGGACAGATATGATGTTATGTAATCTATCAAGTGTGGCGTGCTAGGAATGATATGAAGCATGGAAGGAATCACAGGTCCCCATCTATTATTGCAGCCACGGTGCTTTCTCTTTTTCCATGCCGTTTAGATCTCCAATCTTTAAGCAATGGAGCACTAACCAGCCCCTTAGGCTGCCTTCACACAAGTTTTTCTGCCCCCCTCCAGGTTGGTTGAAATTCAATGTGGACGCAGCTCTTAAGCCATCTAATCAGGATGGACTTGGGTTAGTTGTTCAGGATCCTGCTAGAACCTTGGTTCTTACTGCTGGCAAGTGTATGGAGCACTGGGATGTTTTTCAAGCTAAAGTTATGGCAGCTGCTGCCATCTGTGAGACAATTATGGATTGGATGCTTGAAATGGAGGGGATTATCATTGAGGGTGATTGCATTAATGCAATTAGGTGGCTTCTGAATATGAACAATCGCCAGAATAAGGTCCACTTCAAGGGTGAAGGACCGAACCTATCATTTTTGATGAATTTTTAGCAGGTTATATTCCAGTATATTTATAGGGGCAGAAATCGGCCTGCTGACTACTGCGCCAATTTAGCTTTGCTTGATAGTTTTTCCTTTTATGATGTGAATAATAGTGCATTCCACTCAACTATTTTGTTATTGTTAAGGGAGGATAGTGATAGGCCATAATTCCATACTTGTGAGTTTACTTGTAACTAGTTTACTTCTTTATTAATACAAAATGCAGACATTTAAATCTCTCTCTCTCTGTCTCTCTTTCTCCCTCCATCTCTCCCTTTCTCCCTCTTCCTCTTTCTCTCTCCTCTCTCTCTCTCTCTCTCTTTCACTCTCCCTCCCTTTCTCTCTCACTCTCTCTCTCTCTCACTCTCTTATTCATCTCTCTCTCTCATTCCTCTCTCTCTCTCTCAATATCTCTCTACCATCTTCTCTCCCCCTTAGTCTCTCCTTTCTTCCTATCCCTCTCTCTTTCTCTCTCTATCTCATTCTCTATCTGTCTCTCTCACTCACTCACTCCCTCTATCTCTCATATCTCTCTCACTTCTTCTCTCTGTCCACACTCTCTCTCTCTCTCTCTCTCTCCTCTCTCTCTCTCACTCTCTCTCTCTCTCTCTCTTTCTCCTCTCCCTGACTCTCTCTGCTCGAAAAATTCGTTCGACACTGATCGGAGGGGTTTCTCTCTTGGATCGGAGATCTCGTCGCCGTAGTTGAACGGAGCTCTTTCGTGGATTATGGTGGGGGGTGACCCGCGGTCACCCCCTCGTCACCCTTCGACGAGGAGTGGTGGAGGAAAGGAAGTTCGTGGAGGGAAGAAGGCTGGAGGTGGTTCTGGTCGGGGAGATGGAGTAAAGAGTGCGACAGGGGGGAATGCTGTGGGTGGCAAGTATGGAGGTGGAGGTGAACGGAGGCTTTCTTCGTCTGGGTCGGGAGGTCGTGCGGCTAGACCTTCGAGTAGATCTGGATCTTCCAGATCAGGTGGATCTGGAGAAGGTCTGGATACTGGGAAAGAGCTGGTGTCTTCAGCTGAAGATTTGAGAATGGAGGCAAGCAATGTGTCAATACAGGCATCTCCCGTTCGTATGGAGGTGATGGAGATTATTGCAGGAACTGAGGTAGAGGAGTTCCTTAATGATGTTGTGGCTAATAGAGAATCTGCAGATCTTGTTGAAGATATGGATTCTGCTGTTAGTGGTTGTGTGGTGGGTGGTGAACAATCTGGTTTGTTGATCAATGAAGAGATTATGAAGGAGGCGGCGGGTTGTTATGTGGACGGGATTATGGTCGCTGGTGATCAGAGTAAACAAGGAGATATGGCTACTGATTCACTGATGGCGGAAGAGTTGGTAATTGAGCTTGCTGCTGCGGAAGTAAGTAATGTTGTGGATAATCCCACCTTTGAACCTAATAGACCTTTATTTACATTTGGGCGGTTGAGTCGCATTGGAGACCTTGGAAAGGTAGACTTGGCTATTGGTGATACGAATGCTGGTTTGAATACTGAACAGTGCAAGCATAGCTTGGATTTTAGTGTTCTGGGGAAATTGACTGAGACTAATGTAGTGCAGATGGAGAAGGGTGAACGGATTGGTCTTGGCTCTAAAGACACTGTTGGTAATGCGGAATGCAAAGCAGGTGTTTGTGGATATGGCTCTACTGAAGAGTTTCCTTCAATCCAAAGTTCAAATACCACGGTGGCTGGCAAGTCAGTTAAAAAGGAAAATGTGGAGATGAAAGCTGCATCGAATGCTTGGAGGAAGTCTACTGCAGTTAAATTGAATGTGATTGAAAATGTGGACAATGTCTTAAGGAAGGATGGTTTTGTTAATTTAGACTTAAACAAAGCCAGGAGCAATATTCAGAAATTGGATAGAACATTGGTTGGCAGTCTGCTTGGCCGACGTCTCCCATTTTGGGTGGTGCAGAATGAGCTTAATAGGAAATGGGGACATATGGGGTTAACTCAGATCACGCCGATGGGTGCAGATTGTTTCTTATGTTGGTTTGTGAACATGGAAGCTAGAGATAGTGTTTTGATTGGTGGACCATGGTATGTTGTTGGTCAAATTATTAGACTGGAACAGTGGAAAACTGGATTGTCGTCCAAATCATTGAAAGGTTTTACGTCTCCTGTTTGGATAAGGTTACCAAATTTACCATTAGAATATTGGGATGAAGCCAATTTGGCTAGGCTGGCAATGGGCATTGGTGAACCTTTATTTATGGATGAGCAAACGAAGCTTTGGAACAGGTGTGCTTTTGCACGTATTTGTATCAGAATGGATTTGTCTAAGCGATTGCCTAAAGGCATTTGGGCTAATGGTTTGGAAGGTGCTTTCTTCCAACCCATTGAGTATGAAGGGATCCCCTTGATATGTTTGAATTGTGGTAAGGTGGGACATAAGGCAGAATTATGCAAGGAGATGCAGGCAAGGCCTAAACAACAGGAGTTGAAAACTGGTGAAGTGATGGATCAGTTCTGTTCTACTGCGGATGGTTTGGGTGTGGCCGGTAATTCTTCTGGTGGTGGCCAGGGTTGTTCTTTGGGAGTGGAGGGTGCAGACTCTAGGCTGAATTTTGGGAAAATTCATGAAGTTGTTGGCTCTACTGATGTTGATATTGATCATGGGGAATGGACAATTGTTACAAGGAGGAAGAGACCAAATGTTAAAGCTGGTGCTAGAACTATCATGAGGGATAGTAAGCCGGCTGTTTTGGCACCTAAAACGGTATGGAGGGAAGTTAGTAAAACACAGAAGGAGGTGGATGTTCTTCATGAGAAGGGAGACACTAAGAGTGTGGCTAAAGACTATTCTGTATCTGATAATCAGCGTATGGATGTTACTCCCTCAATCAATAAATTACCTTGTGATATGCTGGTAGACAGTAAATTGAATCCTGGCGGATTTAAACAGGAGGGCTCTAGTAGTATGGCACAAGCTCAAATTCAGGATGACAGATTGGATGGATTGCAAAATCTGATGGATATATAGGTGGCTTCTATTAAAAGTGTATCTCAGGATGGTGAGAAACTGAGGATGTTGAGAAGAAACCGCAAGGAAATGTTGTCCTCCCCTGCTATGCTATTGGTTCCCAAAGCTTTAAGATTTTCAGTTGGCAATGCTGGTGTCAAGAAAGGGTTGAACAAGCAGAGCAGGGATTCAAAACTATTGCACACCAAGGAAATGGGTCATGTTGGACCCCTTCAAAAGTTACCTGGGATCAGAAGAAGCAAGAAAGCTAATGAGGAGATGGTTTCTTCATCTGTTGAACAGTTTGTGAAAGTGATTGATAAATCTATTGATTACAAATCTAAGGAGGGGGACATTGCTGAGCAATGGCAAGATGTGTTTTCTGAGACCTTTGGCGGTGGGGACGCTTCCCCTTTGGTGGATCATGATTAACATCCTTTGTTGGAACTGTAGGGGTGCCCGTAAGAGGAAGACGGGCAATTACTTACGGCACCTTGTGGGGGAGTTTGATGTTAACTTTATTGGATTGTTGGAGACTAAGATGGAATCGTTTAGTAGGAAGGAAGTTGATTGTATTGCTGGTAAGGAGTGGGAGTTTGTTTTTGAGCCTGCTATTGGGAATGCAGGTGGCATTCTTATCTTGTGGAAAGTTGCTGTTCTTTCCTTTCAGCTGTCTTTTAAAACTCATCAATGTATTATGGGAAAGGTGAGTGGTTCCAATGGGTTGTTGTTGGAAGTTGCAGTTGTTTATGCTAATAAAGACAGATATGTGAGGAGGCATGTTTGGGAAGATATTTCCAAGGCTCATAATTTGGATGCTCCCTTGCTAGTTGGGGGAGATTTCAATTGTATCATGTCACAAGAAGAAAAGAAGGGAGGTAAGGCTTTTCATTTCTCTAGTGCTGCTGGGGATATGGTTGATTTTATGGCAGCAAATGACTTGGTGGATCCAGGCTTTTCTGGTCCTGTTTTTACCTGGACTAACAACAAGGATGCGAGGAGCAGAATTTTCTCTAGATTGGATCAGTTTTTTGTTAGCTCTCCAATCTTAGATTCTTTCCAAGGGTTGAAGGTAAGGCACTTTAGTAGAATTGCTTCTGATCACTGTCCGATCTTGTGCTCGTTTCTAAATGAGGTGAGGCAGAAGAATTCCCATTGGATTAAGTTTGAAGATATTTGGACTTCTTATCCTAAGGCTTGGCAATTAGTTTGGGATAAATGGAGAGTGGATGATGTAGGTAATGAAGCTCTTAAGCTTAGGAAGAAATGTCAAAGAACTCTCAAGGCTCTCTTCTTCTGGAGTAGGGATAAAATTAAGATGTTAAATCAATTGAAGGAGGATCTGGACAGGGAGATTAAATTGCTACAGGACTTGGAATGTTCACCTGCTGGATTAACTGAAGCTCAAGCCAAGGCTTTAAGGTATAAAGTTCAATTGCTGAACAGTACTCTTGCCCGTATCATGTCATGGTGGAAACAACGAGCAAAAGTAAAATGGCTTGAGGAAGGTGATGAGAACACTAGGTTCTTCCATTCAATGGCCTCGGCTAGAAGGAGGAGTAATTGTATTGATGTTTTAAAGCAGCCTGATGGATCCATTGTTACAGAACAAATGCAGATTTTTGAAATGATTCATTGTTTCTTTGAGAAGAAATGGTCTGGTAATGCTATTGTGGAGGAAGGATGGCCCTCCCTCGGCCCCCACTGTGATAGCTTGGTTGAAGTGGCGAGTTTTCTTGAGAGTGCTGTCACTAAAGAGGAAATATTGGCTGTTGTTGGTTCTCTGGGCAGAAACCGTGCTCCTGGAAGAGACGGTGTAACAGCATCCTTCTTCAAGAGTGTTTGGGAGATTGTAGGGGAGCAAGTTACTAAAGCTTGTCTGGAATTCTTTGATTCAGGATTTATGGATCCTGCTTGGAAGGAAACTGTGGTGGTCCTTGTGCCTAAAGTTAAGAATCCTGAACTTCTTTCCAACTTCAAACCCATCAGTTTCTGTCAGACTATTTATAAAGTGGTGGCAAAGGTTTTAGTTAACAGGCTTAAAGGGGTGCTTCCTAAGCTTATTTCTGAGGAGCAGGCTGCTTTTGTCCCGGGGCGTTCTATTTCCAACCATTGTTTGTTGGGACAGAAGGTAATCAATAAGTTCAAGATCTCTAAAGCTTCCTCAGGTTTTTTTGCATTAAAAGTGGACATGGAGCAAGCTTATGACAAGATGAGCTGGAGGACATTAAAGTTGATTTTGAGGCATATGGGGTTCCCTCAGAGGTTCTCGAATTGGGTTTTAAATTGTGTCCAAGATCCAAAGTTCTCTATTTTGATCAATGGACAACTTTCTGATGGCATTGTTGCAAGATGTGGATTTCGGCAAGGGTGACCCTTATCACCCTATCTTTTCATTCTATGCTCGGAGCTTCTTTCTTTGCACATCCACCAGAACTATCAGAAGATGGGAGTTTCTATTAGTAGTGGGGGACCTTTGGTCTCTCATCTACTTTATGCTGACGATGTTTTGCTTTTTGCAGGTGCTACTATTCCTAACCTTAGGAATATCATTTCCATCATGGAAGATTATTGTTCATGGACGTGACAAAGGGTGAATAGAAGTAAATGTGCCATCCTTTTCAGCAAGAAGGTTTCTTCTACTACAAAGTCCAGATTAGCCAAGATGGCTGGGTGTAGAAGAGTTGAGGAAATGGAATATTTGGGGCTGTAGTTTGCTTTGAGGAGGCTGACTAAGGTAGATTTTGCACCACTAATTCAGAAGGTGCGGAACCATACATTGGCTTGGGGGTTTCGGCACCTGTCCTTAGCGGGGAGGATTACGTTGATTAATGCTGTTCTGATTCCAACTTATGTTTATATTGTGTCTCACACGATGGTGTCTAAATCTGTGTTGAATGAGATGGAAAAGATTTGTAGGAGCTTCCTATGGGATGTTGATGCAGAACATAGAAGCATTCATTATGCATCATGGGAGAATATTTCCAGACCAAGGAGGAAGGGTGGATTGGGCTTCCATACTAGTGATAAGTGGGTTGGACCCTTGCATGCAAGAATTGCCTGGGAGTATATTAGTAAGCCTTCTAACATACTTCAGAAATGTTTGGTTAAAAAATATGGTAGATGGCCGTGGGAGTATGAAGGTAAAAGAGGAGATTCGGTCAGCTGGAAAGTTATCATGGATGGAGCTAATTGCCTTGGACCCTGTTTACGGTGGAAGATTGGGAATTACTGTGATATTCAGGTTTTGGATCATACATGGATTTGGGATAGGGCCATTTCTTCATGGCCTACGTTTTGTGATATTACAGCAGTTGAAGATGCACGGGTTGCAGATTTTTTTACGGTGGATGGAAAATGGGATAAGGCTAAGCTGCTGTCATGTTTTGGGGAGCCGCTGGTTAACAGAATTGTGGAAATTCAAGTTGATAAGGAGAGGAATGCTGATTCACTAGAGCTTGTGAAGAATCCTATGGGTAATACCATTGCTTCTACTGTTTATAATAGAATGTTTCTGTATGATGATGATATATGTTGCAATATCTTGAATGTGGGTTTGAAACCTCGGGTTAGAATTTTCTGGTGGAGGATTTATAAAGCAATCATTCCTACAAATGGGTGGCTTTATT
Source organism: Dendrobium officinale (assembly GCA_019514585.1). Taxonomy (NCBI): domain Eukaryota; kingdom Viridiplantae; phylum Streptophyta; class Magnoliopsida; order Asparagales; family Orchidaceae; genus Dendrobium; species Dendrobium officinale. The sequence continues at coordinate 18,881 of JACXSL010001486.1, forward strand.
CTAGAGGGCTGGAGGTCAATTTACACTGTCCTGTAGGTTGTGGTATGCTTGAAGACTTGGATCATGTTACTACAGGATGTGATCAATTGCATAAAATTCTGGATGTTCTGAATGGTTGGGGATTTGTTATCCCACGGTATGTGTGCCTACTGCAATTGTTTGAAGCCTTGGAGGCTAATGCCAAGGATAAGAAGACGGGGGTAATCATTTATTGCAATGCTGTTTATTATAGTTGGATGAACAGAAATGCTGTAAAACATGGGAAGGATCGGTGCTCCTCTACGTTTTTGGCTGGACTTATCTTGGAAGGGATCAATCAGGATTCTCCTTCTTACCACTTGGAGCAATGGGACACTTCTCAATCCTTTGGATTGTCTTCTCCTTCATCTTGGTGTCCCCCCCCTACAGGTTGGTTGAAAGTGAATGTTGATGGTGCTTTGTTAAGATCTAATGCAGGTGGAGTGGGAATTGTGATTCGGGACAGCTTTGGGAAGCTACTGGTAGCGGCTGGATGGAGTATTTGCCATTGGGACAGTGGTCAAGTTGAGATGTTGGCCATTCAATACATAGGGAAGCTTGCTTTGGACTGGATGCTTGAGCATGAGGGGATCATTATGGAGAGTGATAACGCTTCTGTTATTGATTTTATGCAGAATTTTAAAGCTAGAAGACTGTGGAAGCAAAAGTATGAAGATGCTGAAGATTGGAGCTGGTTGAGATCATTCCAACACATTATTTTTGTGCATACCTACAGAAGGTTTAATATGGCGGCACACTACTGTGCACATAGAGCTATAAAGGGCAATTTCCATTGGGATATAGGAGATAGCAATATATGTATTCCTCAAGAATTTTTAGATATTCTTGAGGATGATAGTAGTTCTTTTGCTTTAGATTAGGGGTTCTTTGCCCTTTTTATTTTTGCTTGATGTAATTGCTTTATTTTGATGAATGCAAATGCAGAAGTTTAGCTCTCCTCTCTCTCTTATTCTATTCTCTCTCTATCTATCTTTCTCCCTCCCTCCCTCCTCTCTTCCTCTCTCTCTCTCTCTCTCTCTCTCTCTCTCTCTCTCTCTCTCTCTCTCTCTCTCTCTCTCTCTTTATATATATATATATATATTTATTCCCCTCTCTTATTCCTCTCTCTTTATATATATATATATATATATATATATATATATATATATATATATATATATATATATATATATATATATATATATATATATATCAATCTTTCTCTTCCTCCCTCCCCCCTCTCTCTCCTTTTTTCCCTCTCCCTTTCTTGCTCTCTTATTTCTCTCTCTCTCTCTCTCAATCTCTCTCTCCCTCCTTTCTCCCTTTCCCTCTCTTGCTTCTCTCTCTCTCTCTCTCTCTCTCTCTCTCTCTCTCTCTCTCTCTCTCTCTCTCTCACTCTCTCTCTCTCTCATTCTTATTCCTCTCTCTCCCTCTATGTCTCTCTCTATCTATCTCACCCTCTCTCCCTTCTCTCTCTCTCTCTCTCTCTCTCTCTCTCTCTCTCTCATGGGAGATTTTTCTCTCAAAAATGAGATCCAGCCGCTGTAATCTGATCATGCTTGCTCATGGGGTATGGTGGGGTTGATCAGCTGTCACTTCCTCATCATCCGCCGAGGAGTGGCGGAGGGAGGGAAGCTGGTGGTGGGAGGAGTTCTGATGTCAGGTCAGATAGGATTGATGGAGGGAGGAATGTTGCAGGTGGAAGTAGTTTGGGAGCTGGTGCTGTGAATAGAGGAGGGGGTAATAGCGATAGGAGGTTCTCATTAATGGGATTGAGTTGTTTGGTAGACATTGGAGCTGCAAAAAAGCATCTTGTCTATGTCTGATCTCCATTTAAGGTTGGTAGTACAAGATCGGGAGGCAATGTAGCTTCTGTGAAGGCCATCAGGCAGGATGCTACATTCAGCAAGGTGATTGGAGTCGATGGAAGAAAGCTTGTTGAATCCAGGTAGAGATAGGGGCTATAGAGCGGATGGCTCTTTAACATCTGAGGAGATGGTCGGCCTTGATGCCGCCTCCAGAGTGGAGGTGGCGGTTGATTTGAATGTTGAGATGGTGGATCAAGATTTGGTGATGCAGGATTCATCCGAATTGGATGAAGTCATGGAGATTATGGGATGGAAGTAATGTTGAGGAATTTTTGAGGGAGGTTAATGATAATGCTGGATTTATGGTCCAAATGGATGCTTCGAGCTTGGGTGCACAAGGCGGTATGGGTGTGAATGCAGAGCAAGTTGATTTACTGGATTCTGATGAGAATGGATTGCCTTCCTCTATTGTACATGTGGAGGTTAGTAAAATTCTGGATAACCTAGTTTTTGAACCGGAGAAACCATAGTTTATTTTTGGCAATGTGGGTCAAATTATGGACATGAATAAAGTTTCTTTAGTTCCAGAAAGTTGGAATACTGGTTTGGATGTTGATCGGGTTTTACCATGATTTAATTTATGTGTTATTGACAATGTTGCTGAGGTAAAAACTAGGTGTGAATGTGTAGTTGCTGGTGGTAGCGACTTATCATATGCCCATGGATGAACATCAGGTGTTCGTGAAAATGCTTCAATAGAAAATCCTATCACTCAGCAAACAAATGAGCCTTCCAGTTCAATTAAAGGAGAAGTTGATGAGATCAGGGAAGCATCAGATTCGTGGAGAAAGTGTATGCTTATTAAATTTGACCTAGGCGATGATGTTAGAAACTTCTTATGGGAAGATGGGTTGGTTAAACTGGATTTGAACAAAATAAGGGGTAATACTCAGAAACTTAACATAGCTTTAGTGGGAAGTCTTTTAGGATGTCGATTGCCATTTTGGGTAGTGCAAGATGAGCTCCATAGTGTTGAGTCTAGTGAATAGGTTGTTAAACCTAAGTTAATGTCCCAAGGCTACCAAGAGGGGGGGGTTAATTGGTATTTAAAAATTTTCCCTCTTTTGATAAATTTAACCAAAATTAAACTTTAATGAATTTTTAATAAAAAGTTTTTGAACCACAAATTTTAAAACACAAAATTAAAAACAGAAAATAAAAAGCTATAAAATAAAAAGACACATGATTTATAGTGGTTCGGTCTAAACCAGACCTACATCCACTCCCAAGATGCACCCTCTGAGTATTGCACTAATACCAATAGTGTCTCTCCTTTTGCACCCACAGCAAGGCGGAGAAGCCTTTACAAACACTCTTTTCACCACTACCCGGTGCGGCAGAGAACCATCATCCTTTTACACTTTCCCTAGTGTTGGCAGAGAACCGTCATCCTTTTACACTTTCCCTAGTGTTGGCAGAGAACCCTTCGTCTTTTCACACTCTCCTAGTGTGGGCAGAGAACCCTTCATCTTTTCACACTCTCCTAGTGTGGGTAGAGAACCCTTCATCCTTTCACACTCTCCAAGTGTCGGCAGAGAACCGGATCTCCTTGACAGATCTCTTCCCAAGAAATCTAGAAGGAAGAAAGAAAAAGAGTGAAGTAATCTCAAATCACAAGTAAGAAATCTTACCTTTGAACACAATGCAAAGCCTTCAAGCTCCAGTGGTAGAAATCCTTCTTTGACTGCTCTCTCTCTCACTCTCTCCTTTACTCTTCTTCCAATAGGCACGAAGATCAATGAGCAAAAAGATTGGGTGGCAGTCTAATTTGAACTATATATACAAAAGACAATAAAAACTATCCAAAAACTGTAAGTTTTCAATTTTGTATGCAGTGGATCGTCCCGTACGATCGTGGATCGTCCCGTACGATCGTGGATCGTCCTGGACGACTTTACTTAAAGTGTCAGAAATGATCCTAATGTATATTGGTACGAACTATGTTCGTACATGCTCATCGTCCCGTACGAACTATATTCATTCGGTACGAACGGTTATTACATAGGTTGGTTCCCAAAATTCTACATGACGTAACCAAATAACGTAAGTCGGTTCAGTTCATCCTGGGACGAACAGGTTTCATTCTGGGATGATTTTATAACAGAGCGTTTTGTCCAGGGACAAAAATTAATTTCATCCTGTACGATCGCATACAGAGAGTTTCGTCCAGGGATGAAAATTAATTTCGTCCTGTACGATCTCATACAGAGATCTTCATCCCGGTACGAACCATATTTTTCGTCTGGATGAACAGTGCAAGGTGAGAATCTCGAGAAGTTTATCCCGGGATGAATATTAAATTCATCCTGGACGATTAGGACTTAATAAATTTTCTACTCGCCTGTTCGATCCATTGCTCTTTCGAGAGGTTAATTGACATGATCGTCCCGTACGAACCAGGTTCGTCCCGTATGATTAGTTTACAAAAAGTGTTCCCCAAGAGTGTGTGTTGTGATTTTTCACTCAATTACAATCACTCCCTTTCATTTAAAAACTTATAATTTACAAATGAATAATTTGAAGTCTTCATCGCTTGGAATTGATTTTTCTAAAATGTTAGTACACACTAGAGCAAAAAACAAATCTTCCAAAAAGTGTTAGGAGATATATAAAATAATAATATTTGAAATCATCAAAACAATACAAGTTGCAAGAATGTAAAACATGCAAATAACAACTCTCCCTACAATCTCCCCCTTTTTGATGATGGCAAAACAATTTTTATTTGTAGGATTTCAAGTTCTAAGTATCTCCTAAACTCCCCCTGAATTGATGAACTTATGAAAATAAGGAGGCATTTGAATTACTAAAAAAAAATTTGTTTTTCAAAAATTTTATACAACACAAAAGACAAAACAATAAAAAATCAAACACACATACGAAAATCAAACACTATGAAAACATACGAAACAACAATCAAACACACATACAAAAATCAAACACTATGAAAACATACGAAACAAACAATTTCTCCCCCTTTTTGACAACATCAAAAAGTGAAGAAGAAAAGAATGTTAGAAATGTAAGCAGATGTATGAAATTCATTTGATATTTTAACCTTAAAAGTGATTTAAATAAGGTATGAAAATAAAATCAAAACATTAGAAAAACATAAGATTTCATATAATTTAAGAAGTGATATAACATAGAGAATAAAAAGAATTTATCAAAGGCATGTGTCAATTTAGACATGAAGATAAAGAAAATCATTGCACTAAGGATGAATAAAAAATTTTATATTTCAAATTTCAATATAAATTATAAATGAACATTAGATTAATTTGAATTAAGAGATTAAAATAGTCTAGAAAGAAGTAATTACCACATGTGGTGCTTTGCGCATCTTTTTTAATTTTTATGGCACATTTTCGTTCATCTTTTTACTTTGGGCTTATTTTGTGCCTCTTTTTGTCATTGCAAATTTTTTGCACATTCCTTTTGATTTTTGTACATTTGTATGATTTTGAAGAGTAATTGAATTCTTTCCAAAATCAAAAATCAAAAATTTCAAATTTTTCTAAGCGCATAAATACTAATTGAAAAGAGAAATGCAAAATAAGAAAACATCTAAATTGCAATAATAATATTAAAAATAATGTAGTCTAAATAAAAGACATGGAATTGAAAATTCTAATAATATCAAGTTATAAGCATCTCTTAAATTTAGAAAAATTATATTTTCTAATGAAATTAATTTTAATTTACAAATTAAATAAAACACTATTAAGATAAAAATAAAAAAGGAATGTCATATAGTCAAACACACATTTCTAAAACATTAATCAACAAAACATTGAAAACATATATTGATATCGGATAAGGCAATTACAATTTGAAGTTTAAGATATCAATAGTAACACAACTAAGACAAGAACAAAACAACAAACTAAAGAAAAACACTAACACATGAACTACAATAAAACATAGAACCAACACTGAAGAAACACTAAACATGATATCTAGTCTGCTAGCAGTCAAGTAAAGTAAAGATCCAATAATCCCTCTAAATTTCTTTTGATCAACAGATTACCTTAAGGTCCTTATCTAACTAAACTGAGGAACTCATTGGTGTACTAACAGGTTTAGCATTGTCCATTTCATATTTTTTTAGGATGTCCTTAACATATTTTGTTTGACTAATAAATGTACCTTCTTCAAGTTGCTTAATGCTAAAGCCTAGAAAGTAATTTAAGTCTCCCATTAGACTCATATCAAATTCACTACTCATTGTTTTAGAAAAATCATCACAAAGATTTTTATTTGAAGATCCAAAAATGATATCATCTACATAAATTTGAACAATGAGTATATCCTTTCCAAATTTCTTTAAAAAAAGAGTTGTATCCACACTTCCTTTTTCAAAAGATCTTTCAAGTAGAAAGGTGCTTAACCTCTCATACCAAGCCCTAGGTGTCTGTTTTAATCCATATAATGCCTTTTTCAATTTGAAAACATGATTTGGGTATTTAGAATTTTCAAAACCTGGAGGTTGTTCTATAAAAACATCCTCTTCAATTACCCCATTTAAAAAGGCACTTTTCACATCCATTTGAAACAATTTGAAACCCTTAAAATAAGCAAAGGCTAACAAAATTCTAATTGCTTCAAGTCTAGCTACAAGGGCAAAAGTCTCCTCAAAATCAATTCTTTCAATCTGATTATACCCCTTAGCAACTAATCTAGCCTTATTTCTAATGACTATTCCTGAGTCATTCATTTTATTTTTGAATACCCACTTAGTTCCAACTATGCTTTGATCTTTTGGCCTTGAAGTTAATTCCCAAACTTTATTTCTTAAAAATTGATTCAACTCTTCTTGCATGGCCAAAATCCAAAATTCATCAGAAAGTACTTGATCAATATTAGTGGGTTCTATAGTTGAAATAAAGGCTGAATGATTGACTTCCTTGTTTAATCCACGCCTAGTTCTAACACCCTCACTAGTTTCACCTATAATCAATTCCCTTGGGTGGTTTTTAGAAAATCTCAAATCTCTAGGCAAAGGGTTTTCTATCTCCAAATTCTCTTCCACATTTTCTTCCAAGTTTATTCTATCAATCTTTTGGGAGTTTTCCTCAATCTCATCTTCAACAACATTTGGCTCTTCCAAATTTCTAGATTCATCAAATACAACATGTGTGGTCTCTTCAATAACCAAAGTTCTTTTGTTGAATACCCTATAAGATTTTCCAACACTTGAATATCCAACAAAAATTCCTTCATTTGATTTTGGATCAAATTTTCCTAAGGCAGATTTTCTATTATTATGAATAAACACCTTGCAACCAAAAACATGCAAATGTGACAAATTAGGTGTTCTCCCTTTTAGCAAATTCATAGGGTGTTTTATTTAAATTTGATCTCACATTCACCCTATTCAGAAAATAACATGCAGTACTAACCGCCTCAGCCCAAAAATATTTGAAAATGAGTATTCTGCCAACATTGCTCGGGCGGCTTCTATTAATGTTCTATTTTTCTTTTCGACTACCCCATTTTGCTGAGGGGTTCTAGGTGCAGAAAAATTATGATCAATTCCTTTCTCTTTACAAAAATTTTCAAATCTCTCATTCTCAAATTCTCCTCCATGATCACTTTGTATAGAAATAATTTCACACCCTAATTTCCTTTGAATCCAAGTCGAAAAATTTTTAAATTCCTCAAATGATTCACTATTATGAAATAGAAATCTAACCCAAGTGAATCTTGAGTAATCATCCACTATAACAAATCCATATACCTTCCCTCCAAGACTTACAGTGCCAACTGGTCCAAAAAGATCCATGTGTAATATTTTAAAAGGTTTACTAGTAATAAGATCCTTGTTGGACTAAAAAGAGGACTTCACTTGCTTACCTAATTGACATGCATCACAAAGGTGGTCCTTATTAAAGTCTAGTTTTGGTATACCTCTTACTAAGTTCTTTTGGGTAATCTTTCTAAGGTTTTTAATGCTAGAATGACAAAGTCTCCTATGCCAAAGTCATGACTCATCAGAAACAGTTTTTAAACAAAAGGCAGTAGGAGTATGAATGCAATTTAAATCTAGCATATAAACATTGTTTATCCTTTTTCCATTCAACACATCTTTACCATTTATGCTTAATATGCAGCTAGTAGGAAAAAATTTAACACTATAACCCTTATCACATAGCTGACTTATACTTAACAAATTATGCTTTAAACTTTCAACCAACAAAACATTGTCAATAAAAAAGTTTTTCAAGTTTCCAATCATACCTGATCCAATCACCTTCTTTGTGGTGTTATCTCCAAGTGTTACCTTGCCTCCACTCCTGGCTTCCAACATTATGAATTGAGCAGTATCTCAAGTCATATTCTTTAGACATCCACTATTCAGGTACTATATGCTCCCACGAGGTCTTGTGTGAGAGCATCCCTGCAAAAATATCAAATGTTAGACCTGGGAACCCAAATAAGTTTGGGTTCACCTTTTAGAAATTTATAATCATATGCATGTATGATATGTCTAAGTTTATGCATCTTAGGTCTCCACACCAAATGAGATTTTATCTTCAAAGTACATGTGTGTGCTATATATCCAACTAATCCACAATTATTACATTTAACATTAGGAAAAGTATTCCTAAGTCTTCTACCATTTGTTTGTCTTCTAAGGGATTCCATATATTTAGGATAAAATTTAGGATTTGTAAAATCTTCAAGTTTGGGGGGGTATCCTATTTTCCTCGAGAGCTTTTATTGTCAACTTATAAAATGAATTCATGTCTTCCAAGATTCGATTTGTATAATTGATTTGATGTGTTTTGCTCTCGGATTCATCCTTAAATTTTTTAAAATTCTTTTTCAAGATCAGCATAGGATGATTTTAAAATCTCATGATTTTTATTCAGATCATCATATTCATCAAGTAATTTCATATGGTTGTCATCTATTAAAGCATGATCTTTCCTAAGGATTTCATGTTCTTTCTTAAGTTCTTCTAATTCTAAACTTACACTAGCATTCATCTTTTTCATTTTCTTATATGCATCATGCATGTGTTCAGAAACTTCAAACAATTCATCATAACTTAAGTCATATACCTCTTCTTAATCTGATTGATCAAGACTATCTGCCATCAAGCAAAGATTGGTGACTTCTTTTTCCTTTTCAGTCTCTGATGAATCTGAAGCTGAGTCCGCCCAAAAAGCTCTTTAAAACTTCTTCTTGCCCTTCTTTACAGTTGGTTTTTCCTCTACCTTCTCCTTGTTGGGAGTGGCTTTGAGTTTTGGGCAATCAGTCTTGATATGACATGGTTTCCTGCATTCATAACAAATCACTTCATTAGAAATCTTACCATTTCTATTAAACTTACCTCTATTCCATTGCTGGCGTCTCTTCTATTTCCTCTTCAGAAAACTTCTGAATTTTCTAGTCATTAATGTAATATCGTCTTCATCCTCAGGTTGTGAGTGTTCACTCTCAGACTCTTCCACTTTTAGTGCTATATTCTTCTCCTTTCGTTGTTCACCTACATCAATCTTTATTTGACTAACCCCTTGCTCGTAAGCAATGAGTGAACCAAGAAGATTGTCGAAAGAATAAATGTTTAGATCTTTAGACTCTGTAATTTTAGTAATTTTAGCATCATAAGCAGAAGGTAAATAACGAAGAATCTTATTAACCATTTCAGCATTTGTTTGTTTCCTATCAAGTGCATGCAAATAGGTGACAATTTGTATGAATCTTGTGTATATATCAAAAATGGATTCATTTGATTTCATGCGAAACAATTCATAATCATGTAACAAGATATTAAGTCTTGATTTCTTAACCTCATTAGTCCCCTCATAAGTTATACAAAGTATATCCCATATGTCCTTTCCACTTTTGCAAGTGAAACTCGCATGTAGTCATCAGATTTTAAAGCACAAAAGAAGCTATTTAAACATTTAGCATTTAGTTGAGCTAAGTCACGTTCTTCTATAGCCCAATCTATAAAAGGTGTTTCTACCCTAACTCCATCAACTAATCTAGTTGGTTTTGTATAACCTTCCTGGACTAAGATCCACATACGATAATCAAGTGACTGTAAGAAAGTAGACATGTGTGTTTTCCAAAAATTAAAAGGTATATTGTCAAACAGTTGGAGGTCTAGTAATAGAGTAATCCTCAGGTGTATTTCGGTTTCCAAATGTAGCCATCTACGTTAATCAAAAAGTAGTTTAAACTTATGATTTTGAAACAAAGCTCTAATACCACTTGTTGAGTCTAGTGAATAGGATGTTAAACCTAAGTTAATGTCCCAAGGCTACCAAGAGGGGGGGGGTGAATTGGTATTTAAAAATTTTCCCTCTTTTGATAAATTTAACCGAAATTAAACTTTAATGAATTTTTTATAAAAAGTTTTTCAACCACAAATTTTAAAACACAAAATTAAAAGCAGAAAATAAAAATCTTTAAAATAAAAAGACACATGATTTATAGTGGTTCGGTTTAAACCAGATCTACATCCACTCCCTAGAGGCACCCTCTGAGTATTGCACTAATACCAATAGTGTCTCTTCTTTTGCACCCACAGCAAGGCGGAGAAGCCTTTACAAACACTTTTTTCACCACTACCCGGTGCGGTAGAGAACCGTCATCCTTTTACGCTTTCCCTAGTGTTAGCAGAGAACCATCATCCTTTTACACTTTCCCTAGTGTTGGTAGAGAACCCTTCATCTTTTCACACTCTCCTAGTGTGGGCAGAGAACCCTTCGTCTTTTCACACTCTCCTAGTGTGGGCAGAGAACCCTTCGTCTTTTCACACTCTCCTAGTGTGGGCAGAGAACCCTTCGTCCTTTCATACTATCCAAGTGTTGGTAGTGAACCAGATCTCCTTGACAGATCTCTTCTCAAGAAATCTAGAAGGAAGAAAGAAAAAGAGTGAAGTAATCTCAAATCACAAGTATGAAATCTTACCTTTGAACACAATGCAAAACCTTCAAGCTCCAGTGGTAGAAATGCTTCTTTGACTGCTCTCTATCACTCTCTCCTTTACTCTTCTTCCAATAGGCACAAAGATCAATGAGAAAAAAGATTGGGTGGTAGTCTAATTTGAACTATATATACAAAAGATAAGAAAAACTGCCCAAAAACTGCAAGTTCTCAATTCTGTACGCTGTGGATCATCTCGTACGATTGTGGATCATCCTGGACGATTTTACTTAAAGTGTTGGAAATGATCCTAATGTATATTGGTACGAACTATGTTCGTACATGCTCATCGTCCCGTACGAACTAGGTTCATCTGGTACAAATGGTTATTACATAGGTCATCCTGTACGATCTCATACAGAGAGCTTCGTCCTGGTACGAACCATATTTTTCATCTAGATGAACAGTGCAAGGTGATAATCCTGAGAAGTTTGTCCCGGGATGAATATTAAATTCATCCTGGATGATTAGGACTTAGAAAATTTTCTACCCGCCTGTTCGATCCATTGCTCTTTCGAGGGGTTAATTGTCATGATCGTCCCGTATGAACCAGGTTTGTCCCGTACGATTAGTTTACAAAAAGTGTTCCCCAAGAGTGTGTGTTGTGATTTTTCACTCAATTACAATCACTCCCTCTCATTTAAAAACTTATAATTTACAAATGAATAATTTAAAGTCTTCATCACTTGGAGTTGATTTTCCTGAAATGTTAGTACACACTAAAGCAATAAACAAATCTTCCAAAAAGTGTTAGGAGATATATAAAATAATAATATTTTAAATCATCAAAACAATACAAGTTGCAAGAATGTAAAACATGCAAATAGCAACTCTCTCTACACAAAGGAATTGGGAGCACCTTGGATTGACACAAATTGCAGCGATGGGATCAGATTGTTTTTATGTTGGTTTGTTTATTTAGAAGCAAGAAACAATGTTTTGGTGTGTGTGTGTGTGGGGGGGGGGGGGGGGGGGGGGGGGGGGCTTCATAGGAATAGAACAATGGACAACTGGTTTCTCGGCTAAATCCTTAAGAAGGCTTACTTTGCCAGTTTGGATCGGGCTTCCAAACTTGCTGCTAGAATACTGGGATTTGTCTAATTTAGCAAGGCTGGCTGCAGGAGTTGGTGAACCTCTGTTTATGGACGAACAAACTAAGTTGTGGAATAGCTGTGCTTTTTCATGCATATTTGTTAAACTAGATTTGTCAAAGATGCTTTCTAAAGGAGTGTGGGCACAAGGGTTGGGGGGGGGGGGGGGGGGGGGGGGGGGTTGGGGGGGGGGGGGGGGGACATTCTTCCAACCTATTGAATATGAGGGCATTCCAATTATTTGTTTAAGATGTGGTAAGGTTGGACATAAAGCAGAATTATGTAAGGAAATTTGTGAACTGTCCAAACATCAAGATTTGAAGGCTTCTAGTGAGCAGAAAAAGAATAGTTCAGTAGGCTTAGTACTTGGCACGATGGATGGTACCAAAGCTGGTGGAGAAGTTAAAATGGATGCTATTGCAAGCTCTTCTTGGGTGGATTCTTCAGCCTTTGAAAAAGACCAGGGAGAATGGACTATTGTTACAAGAAGAAGAAGACCCAACGATGCTCGGGTTGGGTACATAACTCCTAATGTTTAAGCTAAACCTGATGCTCTGGTTACAACTCTTAAGACAGTTTGGAGGGAAGTAAATAAAGCTAAGGTGGATGTAAAATCTGCTAGTAAGAACAAGGTTGAGAAGGATGACTTGGGTAAGGAACCTATTGTTGGAAAAACATGATGACGATAGCACCAATTTGGGTGGTCTGGTTAAATCACATGTGCATATTAGTCCTGATGTTTTGATACAACCTTCTGTTATGAATGTTGATAATAATGTGTGAATAGTCGGCAGGTAGGAGGTTTGGTGCAACCTCTAGAACAGTTTGTGAATGTTAATTTGGATAATGTGCAAAACAGTGAAGTGCTGGGTGGATGTGTCTGTCCTCAAAGATCGGTGAAGAAAAAAAATTGGAAAAAGCATTGCTCTGTAGCTTCTCCAGCTCAAATATTGGTTCCCAAAGTTTTTAAAATTTTCAGATAATAAGTCCGAAGTGTTGAAGGCTAAGAATAAGCAAGATAGAAAGACAAAGGCTCGGTTTAGTGAGGAGGTAGTGCATATTGGTTCTTTATAGAAGTTGCCTGGTATCAGGAGAAGTAAGGCTTTGAGGGAGGATATGACAACTTCATCCATTGAATAATTGGTGAATGTAATTGATAAAACTACTTGCAGTCAGGAAAATGATGTAGATATGGGTGGTATGATTGTTGTCCATGGGCAAGGGGTTTCTTCTGAAGATATGTGCGGCAGGGATGCATCCCCTTGGGTGAATAATGTTTAGCATCCTATGTTGTAATTGCAGAGGTTTGCGTAAGAAGGAGACATGGAATTATTTGCGGCACCTAATTGGAGAGCATAATGTAAGTTTCATTGGTTTGCTTGAGACCAAAATTGAATCCTTCTCTAGAAAGGATATTGATAGGCTTATTGGGAGAGATTGGGAATTTTCATTTCATCCTGCAATTGGTAGAGCAAGTGGCATATTTGTTAGGTTGAAGAGTTTCATGGCTTCATTCAAGGTCGATTTTTAGACAAACCAATGTATTATGGGGAAGTTGAGAAGTGTTAATAATTTTGAATGGGAGATAACAGTGGTCTATGATGACAAAGACAGGTATGTAAGGAGACTTCAAATGCATTATGTCTCAGAAGGATAAAAAAGGGGGTAAGCCATTTCACTATTCTTTGGCAGCAAGTGAGATGGGTGATTTTATGGTAGCTAATGAGTTGATTGTTCCTGGTTTTACTGGGCTTGCTTTCATGTGGACCAACAATAAGGATGCAAGGAGCCGGATCTATTCTAGATTGGATTAGTTTTTAATTAGTTCCTCTATCCTTGATTCTTTTCAGGGTTTGAAGGTGAAGCACCTCACGAGATTAGTGTTTGATCATTGCCCCATTTTGTGTGCTATCCAGGGTGCTTTGAAGAGGACTTACTCTCATTGGATCAAATTCGAAGACATATGGGCTATTTATCCTAAAGCTTGGCATTTGGTGTGGGAGAAATGGATTATGGAGGACTCGGGCAGTGAGGCTTCTAGGCTTCAGAAGAAATGTCAGAAGACTTTTAAGGCTCTCTTTTTTTTTGAATAAGAACAAATTTAAAGTGCTTAATCAATTGAAGGATGAGCTGGATGAGGAGCTTAAGGCTCTTCAGGAGATGGAGAGATTGCCGGGGAGATTAATTGATGTACAAGCTAAGGCTTTGAAGTATAAAGTTCAGTTGCTGAATAGTACTTTAACTCATATTATGTCATGGTGGAGGCAATGAGCTAAGGTAAAGTGGATTTGAGGAAGGGGATGGGAATAACCAATTCTTTCATTAAATGGCATCGACTTGAAGGAGAAATAAATGTATATATTCTTTTTAGAGGGCTGATGGGATGGTAATTATCATGCATGAAGATATTTCTTTGGAGATCTTAAATTTCCTTGAGCAGAAAAATTAGGAGTAGCTTATAGTAGATGTTGGGTGGCCTTCTTTTGATGTCCAAAGGTGTTGTTTGGCTGAGTTTGCTGGAATTCTTGATGGTGAAGTCACTAAGGAGGAAATTTGGAATGTGGTATGGTCTTTGGGCCATAATAGGGCTCCTGGAAGAGATGGTGTTGCAGCTTTTTTCTTTAAATTCTTTTGGGAGATTGTTGGAGAACAAGTTCTCAAGACTTGTTTGGTGTTTTTTTCTTATGGTTTTAAGGAGCCATATTGGAAGGAGACAGTTGTTGTCATGTTGCCTAAACTCAAAAACCCTAATCAGTCGACCAAGTTTAGGCCTATTAGCATTTGTCAAGCAATTTATAAAATTCTTGCAAAGGTTATAGTAAACAGGTTCAAAGGAGTGTTGCCAAGGCTTATATCAGAGGAACAAGCAGCTTTTGTGCCGGTGTGATTTATTTCTAATCATTGCTTGCTTGCTCAGGAGTTGATGAATAAGTTCAAAGTTTCCAAATCTTCCATGGGTTTCTTGGCATTGAAAGTAGACATGGAGCAAGCATTTGATAAGATCAATTGGAGTACTTTGGAACTTGTCCTTAGATGTATGGGATTCCCTCCTAGGTTCAACTCTTGGGTGCTTAGCTGTGTCAAAAATCCAAAATTCTCTATACTCATGAATAAACATCTAAATGAGGGGATCATTATAGAGTGTGGGTTCTGTCAGGGGTGCCCTTGTCACCATATTTGTTCATCCTTTATTCTGAGCTTTTGTCTGCCCACTTTCATTAGAACTTCTTGGAGCTGGGAGTGCCAATTAGTGCTGGGGGACCTCCTGTCTCCCACCTCCTTTATGCTAAAGACATTCTATTTTTTGCAGGTGCCTCTATTCCAAATTCTAGGAAGATTTTTTTTATCCTTGAGGACTAATGTTCTTGGACGGGCCAAAGAGTCAATAGTAGCAAATCTGTCATACATTTTAGCAAGTTAACTTCATCCACTAAAAGATCTCATTTGGCTAAATTAATTGTCTACTGTAAAGTGGCTGAAATGGAGTATTTGGGTATTTATGCTCATACATCTTGGACGGGTAACTTTGATCAACTCGGTTTTGTTACCATTATTTGTTGTACATGTTAACTCATACATGTATCCCAAGATATGTTATTAATGATGTTGAAAAGCTGTGTCGTAGCTTTCTATGGGATAAAGACTCTACACATAAAGGCATGCATTATGCTTCTTGGGAAAGCGTTGCTCGTCCAAGATGTAAGGGAGGCCTTGGCTTTCATGCTAATGCCAATTGGATTGGGCCTTTGCACTCTCAAATTGCTTAGGAATTTGTTAGTAAGCCTTTGGAGCCTTTTTAGAGATGTATGAGCATAAAATATGGTGATAATCCTTGGGATTTTGAATTTAGGAGGGGCACTTCAACTTGCTGGAAGATAATTTGTGAGGGTGCTAGGTGTCTACATAGTTCGGTTCGCTGGAAAGTTGGGAATGGCCGGAATATTGAGGTGTTGAATGATTTATGGATATGGGACAGGGAAATTTCTAGATGACCTATCTTCTGTGATGTCACAAACAATTGAAAATTTGAAGGTTTTGGATTTTATTGTGGAAGGAAGCAGCTGTGATAAATTGAAACTACTCATAAGTTTTGGTGAATTGCTGGTTGACAGGATTTGTAATATTCCTGTTGAAGTGGGGTGGGGGGGAATTTTGATACTCTTGAGTTAATTAAAATTCTGTTATGTTCAACTGTTTCATCCATGGTTTATAATAGGATTTTCCAAGATGTGGACGATTCTATATGCAGGATTTTGAAGCTAGGATTGGGCCACTGGAGAAATTGTTTTGGTGGAGAGTTTATAAAGGCTAAATCCCAACAAATTGTTGGTTGCTTGGATGTGGTTTTCAGGTTAATTCTTATTGTCCTGTTGGATGTAATGAGCTAGAGGATGTAGACCATTTCACATGTAGGTGTAAGAAGCTCCGTGATCTCCTTGAAGTGTTGGAAAAATGGAGTTTTTTAACATCCCATTTCTCATCTTTTAGGGAGTTGCAAATGTATTTTGAGGAGTGTGCTGATGTTAGGGAAGGATAGGTGTGGTTTTACTGTGTTGCTGTACACCAAAGTTTGAATAACAGGAATTTTTCCAAAAAATGGAAAAGGTTGTTGTTCTCCCACAGTTATGGCTGCCAATATTCTGGAGGTTCTGAATCAGAGTTGCTTTTCACTTTACCTGGAGCAACGGGACTCGGCTTAATCCATTGGATTATTAGTTCATCTTTTTGTTGTCCCCCCTACAGGTTGGTTGAAAATTAATATTTCTTTTTTGAAGAATGCAAAATGCATTAAATAAGCCAAACCAAAGAGCCTAGATACAAACTACTTAGAGTCAATCACTAAATTACTTTCCTCCTTTACAAGCTGAACAAAAGAAGAAGGAAGTGTACTCTCACAAAATAAGTCCCAAATGAAATCATAATAGAAAACTAAGTTAGCACAATAATCGGCTAACTTATTACAATTCCTACCAACATAATGAAAAATAACATTATTCCAATAATTCCAGTAAAAAAAAATCTTCATCTTCAATGCTTCCACCTAATTTCTTCTCTTTGTTGTATATGTTATCAAGAAACTAGATCACATTTTTACTTTCTCCCTCAAAAATAATACCTTTAGCATTGTATAAACAATCATTCAACACCTCCTTTAAAGAACTGAATGCATAGAGCTCTAATTGTGCTATATCCCAATGAACACCATAAAAGCCAAATGCTAGGACAAACCTTCCTTTGTAGTCCCATATAATGCTTCCAATACCCGCTCAATAATTACTTTTCAGTGAAGAATCTATATTTATTTTGTACCACTTGGGTGGAGGAGGACGCTAGAAATAAAAAAACAATCCATTGGGTTGACCAGCAACCCAGTAATTCGAGAGAGCCTTTCTTTGTTTAACAATGCTAACAAAGCTAATAACATTTGCAGCAATAACTGATTCACTATCTTCTACCTTCCCATGTTTAGACTTGTTCCTGTTGCTCCAAGAGTACCATAACAAGGAGAAATACATCTTCACCATCAGTGAATTCATTTCAGACATTGATTTCAGCTCATCCATACATTGCGGAAAAGAATTGAATAAAGGAATAAAAAATCCTCATTTTCTCAATTTACAAATTACCTTTAACAACTTTGAGCAATTATTGGTCACATGATCTACATCCTCAACCACCCCACAACCTCTTGGACATAGATTACTTATAGCCATCTTCCTTTTCATCAAATAATCTGATGTAGGAACTGCACCTTTGCACATTCTCCATATGAACATCTCCACCCGAGCATTCAAATTCACCTTGTGAATCAATGAAGTAGGATCTAAATCTGCTACCTCCTTTACGAATTCTTCTTCCCTTATCATAGCTGAAACAGACTTTCCAGACAATTTCTTTTTCAGCTCCATGAAGTCCATATCATATTCTTGGTAAATTTGAATATTGCTAATCAAAACCACTAGGTCCATTCCAAAAAATAGAAGCAACTTATCCATATTCCATCTACCATCTTGAATAAGGAAATCAAGTGATGTATTATCATCCACTAAGTTAGCAAAATAAGTGGGCCATTTGAGCAGACTTTTATCCATGATCCAAACATCCTTCAATACATTTATATTTGTACCCCTCACCACTTTCCATCTAACAAAACTTTTAAGAGCCTTCCAGCCACTAGCTATAATTTTCCATGCTAAAGAACCACCCTTCAATGCTTCATTCCTCCACCAAAGATTTGTGATGGAGGAAGATCCTGTGAGGGGGGGAACTTAAGGGAGTGTGGAGGGGATTCCACACGGTTGCTCCGGCAAACTTGCACCTTAGTACCATCGGATTCAAGGCTTGTCTCGAGGTAAGTTCACCAAAGAAGAACTCCTTGGTGTCAAAGGACCCAGTGACTCTGCCGCACCGGGGAAGGTGGAAGTGATTTTGTAAGGGCTTCTCCGCCTAGCTATGGGGGCTAAAGAAGAGTCACGATTTTAAGTGCAATAATTGGAGGGTGCCTCCAAGGAGTGGATGTAGGTCAAGGTTTGACCGAACCACTATAAATCCGGTGTGTTCTTTCTTTATTACTTCCGCACTTTAATTTCCGCATCGTTGATTTTCTATGTGGTGATATTGGTTGTTAGCTTGAGTATTGGTTTAAAGATTCTTCTTTTCAAATTCACTTTTCTCTTTGTTTGCCTTGGGCCAGTTTTATAGGGCTTAACATCCCTAACGAACTTTCAAGTGGTATTAGAGATGAATTCATAAAATAAATTTTTAAAAAGCTTTTGAATTTTACGATCCATGGCTAATCGTAATGTTGCGGAAGGTTATGCAATCACCAGACCTCCTTTATTTGAAAATATCTCATTTGATTTTTGGAAAACTTGCATGTCTATTTTCTTATAATCGATAGATTTTCGTATGTGGCATATTATTTTAACTGGTTATTCATCACCATCACATATTGTTAATGAAATTAAAACTGACATTCCTTTTAGTCAATGGATTAGAGAAGAACGAATCGATGCTCAATTAAATGCAAAATCTTTAAATTGCTTTTCTGTGTTTTAAATTCCGAAGATTTTATGTTAGTATCCACGTGCACTACTGGTAAGAAAATTTGGGATAAACTAAACACCATATACGAAGGCACTAGTGAAGTTTGAGAGGGAGAAGATCCTGCGAGGGGGGGAACTCAAGGGAGTGTGGAGGGGATTCCACACGGTTGCTCCAGCGAACTCGCACGAAAACAAAAATTTTAAAGAAAAAATAAAACAAAAACAAAATAAAAAAAAAAAAAAAACATAAAAACAAAAACACAACACAAAAACACAAAAGGCTTTTAACCATTATCTCTCTCCTGGTTCGATGCTTTAGAAACCAAGTCTGTCCATGAGATTTTTTGCCTTTCATTTTTTCCTCAGTTTAAATTTTGCTTCGCCTTGCCTTTTTCTTTCGTAGGAAGAATTCTTAAATTAGGGCACTGATTTTTCATATGTCCAGGCTTCCTGCATCGAAACCAAATAACGTCAAGAAGAAATATTTACATGCTTACCACTTTTACCTTTTTTCCACTTTTGCTTATGCTTTGGTGAGCTTTGTGATTTGCTTGACAAGTCATTGCATTCGTCACCAACTAAGCAATCTTTTTCCGTATCTTCAGTTTTTAGAACAATCGTTTCACCTGCATCCAAAAGTCTTTGACCCAAACCTTGCTCGTAGGCAATGAGTGAGCCAATCAAATTATCAATAGAATAATCATTCAAATCTTTTGAATCATAAATAGAAACAACTTTGGCATCAAATTTTTCAAGTAAACAACGAAGAATTTTGTTAACTTTTTCAAAATTTGAAAATTCTTTTCCTAAAGCATGCAATAATGTCACAATTTGAATAAACCTAGTATACATATCTAAGATCGTCTCATAAGGTTTCATAGAAAATAGTTCAAAATCATGCATTAACATATTCAACATGGATTACTTGATTTCACTAGTGCCTTCGTATATGGTGTGTAGTTTATCCCAAATTTCCTTACCAGTAGTGCACGTGGATACTAACATAAAATCTTCGAAATTTAAAGCATAGAAAAAGCAATTTAAAGATTTTGAATTCAATTGAGCATCGATTCGTTCTTCTCTAATCCATTGACAAAGGGAATGTCAGTCTTAATTTCATTAACAATACGTGACGGTGATGTATAACCAGTTAAAATCATATGCCACATACGAAAATCTATCGATTGCAAGAAAATAGACATGCGAATTTTCGAAAAATCAAATGACATATTTTCAAATAAAGGAGGTCTGGTGATTGAATAAACTTCCGCAACATTACGATTAGCGATTGATCAAAAAATTCAAAAGCTTTTAAAAAGTTATTTTATGAATTCTGCTCTGATACCACTTGAAAGTTCATTTGGGATGTTAAGCCTTATAGAACTGGCCCAAGGCTAACAAAGAGAAAAGTGAATTCAAAAATAAGAATTTTTAAACCAAAACTCAAGCTAAAAACCAATATCTCACCACATAGAAAATCAACGATGCAGAAATTAAAGTGCGGAAGTAATAAAGAAAGAACACACCGGATTTATAGTGGTTTGGTCAAACCTAAACCTACGTCCACTCCTTCGAGGCACCCTCCAAGTATTGCACTAAAATCGTAACTCTCGTTTAGCCCCCACAGCTAGGCGGAGAAGTCCTTACAAAATCACTTCCACCTTCCCCGGTGCGGCGGAGTCGCCGGGTCCTTTGACACCAAGGAGATCTTCTTCTTTGGTGAACTTACCTCGATATAAGCCTTGAATCCGATGGTACTAAGGTGCGAGTTCGCCGGAGCAACCGTGTGGAATCCCCTCCACACTCCCTTGAGTTCCCCCCCCCCCTCATAGGATCATCTCCATAAATCGTAATGTTGCGGATCTATTTTCATGGTTTATGATTTTGATGATAGAAAACACTCTTATTTCTCTACGATGGCCTTATTTACTAATATTTCAGGTCCACACGATCTGACAGCAATTTGGAATCAGCTCAAGATTCAGTAGACTAGGTCTGAGTCAGTTTGTACACTTTTTCCTTTCTTGAGTCTATTGTATTTGGTGTGGCTCCTAATGTTTTGTAACTTGGAAGATTTTTTATTGCTCCCTAAAGATTTCTTTTTTTGGTAATATTTTCCGAGATGATATTTATATCATCCGGGATGATCTATCAAAAATCAGAAACCCTAATTAGGGCATCCTCATTAAAGCAGTCGTCATTTTGCAAAACACATTGTCCTAGATGATTTTGTATCGGCCAGGATGATAGGCTAAATTCAGAAAGAATCTGCCAACAAATGTAATTACAAATCTAGTTAGTGACAAATGCAATAACTTGACAAGCAAATCACAAAGCTCACCAAAGTATAAGCAAAAGTGAAAAAAAGGTAAAAGTGGTAAGGATGTCCATATTTCTTTTAACATTATTTGATTTCGATGCAGGAAGCCTGGACATATGAAAAATCAGTGCCCTAATTTAAGAATTCTTCATACGAAAGAAAAGGGCAAGGCGAAGCAAAATTTAAATTGGGAAAATAATCAAAGGAAAAAAATCTCATGGGCAGATCTGGATTATAAAGAATCGGACCAGGAGAGAGATAATGGTTAAAGCCTTTTGTGTTTTTGTGTTGTGTTTTTATGTTTTTTTTTATTTTATATTTTTATTTTGTTTATTCTTTGAAATTTTTGTTTTCATGAAAGTTTTTCTCCGATCAACACAGACATTCACTTTTCTAAAAATAAAAAATCTACTTCCTGTTTTTTCTTGAAATCTTTGGTAAGTTGTGTTTGACTTCTCTAAAACAGTCAAAGGAAGGAAACTCATATTTTTTATTCTTAATCTCTATTTCCTAAAAGGGGTTATCCTACTTTTGATTTAAAATCTTTTTCATCTTTTAAATTGGTTTTTGAAACTAAATTTTTTATCTCCTTATATTTTATTTATCGCATAGAAATCTTTTACAAGGTGCTGAATCTACATCATAATTTTCTTAATCAAGAATTTCGTTTTTATCAATAGGATTGGTTTACTTTTTTTTTCAAGATTTTAAAAAGGTAGCATATTAAAAAATATATATATTGGCATTGATGCCAAAAATAAAAGATGTGCAATGACGCCAAATTGAAAAATATACACAAAATTGTATCAAAAATCAAAAGATGCGCAAAGAGCGCCATTCAAATTGACAAGAGGCATAAAATGAGCCCACAAAATTTAATGCTTACCATTCTTTTACTTCTTAAAGGCTTAAGAAAACCCTTGATACTTTTGATACTTGAGTTTGAAAATCTTGATTCCTGATTCAACAATTCATGCATTAATCTTCTATAAGATATATTTTATGAAAAGGAGTTTTGAAAAATTTATGTTTCTTTCTCTAATTTGTCTTATGATTTAGATATTGAATTAAAAAGTTTTTTAGCCTTTTTAAAGAACTTGAGTTTGGATTATCAAATTCTGAATTTCTAATCTTTTCTGGGCTATGCATTGTCAATCCAATTCTACTAAGTTTTTGATTAAAACCAAGAGGTCACTTTCTCATTTTAAGAATATTTATTTTTTCACTAGATCAAGGAACGTTTTTGTTTTTTTTTTGTTTTGTTTTTTTGTTTGTGCCTCCTCTCTTTTTGATAATGTCAAAGGGGGAGAATAGACTGTTGAATTTGTATCTTTTTTTCTTTTAAAAAATTTTAAAACAACAAAAATATTTTTATCTCCCCAATTTTTTTTAAAGTGTTATTCTAGTGAGGGGGAGATTAGGAGAAAATGTTCCTTTTTATAAGTTCAAATTGAATTATTTGCCTTCATCAAAAAGCTGGAGATTGTTGTGGATCTGTTTTCATGGTTTATGATTTTGATGATAACAAACACTCTTATTTTTTTATGACGGTCTTATTTACTAACATTTCAGGTCCACTCGATCAGACTGCAATTTGGAACCAGCTCAAGATTCGGTAGACTAGGTTTGAGTCAGTTTGTACACTTTTTCTTTTCTTGAGTCTATTGTATTTGGTGTGGCTCCTGATGTTTTGTAACATGGAAGATTTTTTATTACTCCCTAAAGATTTCTATTTTTGGTAAAATCATCCGGGATGATATTTATATCATCCGGGACGATCTGTCTAAAAGCCAGAAACCCTAATTAGGGCATCCTCATTAAAGCAGCCATCATTATGCAAAATACATCATCCTAGATGATTTTGTATCGGCCAGGACGATAGGCTCAATTCTGAAAAAATCTGCCGACAAATCTAATTAGAAATAACCTATTTTTGGACATCGTCCAGGTGGATCGTCCAGGACTATAAAATGTCATCCAGGACGATCCAGGTAAAATTTTCCAATTTTTCTATGGAATTTAAGGAAAGCAATTATGACTTGATTTCATGATCAAATCGGCATGGACGATCTCCAAATCGTCCTGGCCGATGTGCTGGACGATTGGACACCGAATAGCTATTTTTCAGGGTGATGTTCAGGACGATATTTCATGATTTTTACGGATCGCCCAAGACGATATATTATCATCCAGGATGATATGAACAAACTTCTTCTGATCGTCTCAAATCGTCCTGGCTGATTGGGCATAAATTGCACTGATCATACAGGACGATATTAGTATCATCCTGGACGATAATGTCGACAACTTGCATTAATGAGCTCATTTTTAGCTCTTCTATTTAAGCTATGACAAGGCACTTTGTAAGTGTCTTTGGCAGCCATTGTAGCTTCATTCTTGTGTGGGAAACTTGAAGAGAGAGCTTGAAAGGGAGTGAGGAAAGGGTGGAGTTTGAGCCACAACATTCCATAACACCCTTGGATTGGGCATTAGGAGGGTTCAATTGTAAGGATAAATCTTTGTCCGGCAAATAAGGACCATTACTTATATTAGTAAGATCATTAACCTTTTCATTCACAGACATAGCTTGAATAGAATTAGTATTAGCATAATTAAAATAACAAACAACTATTTGGGATAAAGTTTGATGTGAAATAGAAGGGTTAATAGAAGAAGATGGATTAGTTAAAGACTTAGCATTAATAGTTATACTTTGATCCTCCCAATTAGAAAGAACAGGTTTAGATGTCAATGAGGGATCGATAGTTTGAGCACTAAGGAATTCCCTTACACAAAGGGAGGGGGCAACTTGGGCAAGGTGAATAAGATCAAGCTGGCTATTACCATATATATTACCCTCGTTAGAAACTCCATTACCTTCCACCTCAATATTATTCAAAGAAACATTAACTTGAGCATTCAAAGTTCCTTCTTGTACTTTAGCAGACCTAACAACTTCTTTTTCCTTCTTAAGATGAGGATGTAATTTAAAGCATTCACTCAAACCATGCCTGTGCATTTTATAATGAGAACAGAATATCGGATAATTTTCAAAATCACCCTTTTGGAAATAACCATTCAATTTAGAGCCTAACCATATTTTTGAAGGATGTTTTTTGGAAATATCTAACCTAACTAAAACACAATCCATAGATGGTCGAGAGACCGAAGCCGTAGCCAAATCTATTTGAAGAGGCCTACCAAGGATGGAAGCCATTCCAAAGAGCACTTGAGAATTAAAAAAATGGAGCCTTAGGTTAGAGAAAGAGACACAAACAGGAGTAATAGACGATTCCTTACATATGTCAAAGTTAGGAGTCCATTTAAGGAGCCTCATTTGGCAATCCTGAATGTAGTATGATCTCCTCAAAAAATTCAACTATAATCTAAGTCATTACTCAATTGAATCTAAGTCATTACTCAATTGAATCGCCACATAATGTGGAATAAGTAATCTAATATGAAAGGAGCCAGAGAGCTTTAAATTTACAAAAAAATTATGAATGACATCAAGATTAGGACTCCTCAAAACAAACCCATAAGAGTAAGAATAAATGGGGCAACTAACTGAGCCACAATAGAATCATCAAACAATAATGCCGGACAGCCCTTGAATGATGATTGAGTAAATTGAAGGGGGAGGGAGAAGTAGATGATCCAACAAGTGCTTCCTAGAAAGATTAGGATTTACCATTTGGGGTAGAAGCTAAGGGAGCGAGGGTAAGATGATGATGGGGTCGTCATCCCTCAAAACCATCGAGAATGATGGTTAAAACAAACAAAAAAATAAATGAAAACCAACTTGAAAATGCAAAACCCAAGGGAAGAACACCGAACCAAGAGAAGAAGCCATCGACCATGGCATGCAAACTAGAAAAAAAAAACCACACAGAGAGCCAAGGAAGCAAAAAGGTAAACAAAAAAGCCATAGTAATAAACAACATGAAAAATAAAGCACAAAACTGAAGGAAATTCGATGAGGAAGTTTCCAAATGAATGCAGGAAAAGCAGCCCTAGAAATGTCCCAAAAATGCCTCAAAAGCTAGAGCAGAGAGAGGGTACTAACGTGAAGGAAGAAATGTATATTGATCTAATGGGTACATTTTGGTGTCTTGAATTGAAAAGGATGTTCGTAGTTTGATATAACATTCAATCTTCTTTATATTGTAAAAAGAAAGGCAAAGGAAGATTTCTTAGTAGTGCACCTAGTTAAAGATACTATTCCAGAATATTGTGAACTAGTAGATGTGTAGTTTCAAAATCTAAAAATGAATTAAAATTTGCTTGAGAATTTTATTTTGATGGTGACATGTCTATCCTAAAAGATAAAGCATCATAAGATATATCTCTTGGGAAAGTCAAAATAAAAAATATATTTATCACCCCAAATGAAGGATTGACATAGAGCTCTCATCATTTGGTAGATAACTACACAAATAATGAAGCTTAGTATGAGGCACATATAATAATCTTAGTGTTTCCATTAAATAAGTAAAGGCATATTGATAACCATAGCTTATTATTAACAAATTAATTGGTATATAGAAGGTGTTAAAACTAAACCTGGTTCCAAAAAACTGTGTTAAAACTAAACCTAGTTCCATATCTCCAGTATATGATATAATTATTAGAGAAAATTCCAAACATGACTTTATATTGAATACCACATGGAATAACTGCCAAGGAGAATTTCTTAGAAAAACTAGTTTAAGAGTTAGCTTTGCCCGAAGAAAACTCAATTCTAATAAAGAAAAAAGGTCATAAGGTCTTTTTACCAATTAATATTTAATGTATATCAAAAAAATATCAACCTGAAGTGAAAATTAATTTCACTATAGATGATGAACTGCCTAATTAGAGAATTTTGTACATTGATAAATTTTAAGAAAATAAGCTCCCTCATGTTAAATCAATTTTGAATTAGATAAAAAGAAGATGCATACCTTATACCTTAATAAATAGAAACCTCTATAGAAGATCATTCCTTCAAATGTAGTTGTGAAGTCTTAGTAAACCAGAAATTAAAGATATAGTATAGGAAGTTCATTTTGGATTGTGTGGCACTCACTAGTCTTATTCTATAATGAAAATGAATTTTAAAATAATGGGATACTATTTGTCGTGATTGATAAATTATTTTAAAAATCACCCACCAAATAATCCGCATTTGATAGTTGCTTCCCGACCATTTGAAAGTTGTGGCAGGGATATTATCAATCCATTTAATCTACCATCTTTCAATGGTAACATTATTATAATAGTAGATATAGAATACTTCTCACAGTCGATAAAAGTTGTTCTTCATAGAGAAGTCAAAGTTCACCATGTTTTAGAATTCTTTAAAGATCATTTTATATATCGATTCAGTGTTCCTCGTTAAATCATATCTAATAATGGGCCATCCTGTAGAAGTACCAAAGTAAATAATTTTATAAGTTTTCATAAAATATATTTGCAATAGAAAACTATCTTTTACCCTAAGGTAAATGGATTAGAGATGTCCTTAAATAAAACTTTGGTGTGGATCTTAAAGAAAATCCTTGATGGTAATAAATGTTAATGGCATGAAAAGCTAGGCGAAGCTTTATGGGGATATGAAACAAGAATTCCTACTTAATCATTACCATACAATTTATTCCTCAAACTAGAGATTGTTCTCCCTTTGGAGATATTGTTGTCTTTTTTAAACATTACAATAAATAATAAATTTATAGTGGTCCAGAATGCTAATCACCAATTAGAAAAGATTGATGATTTAGAATAGAAGAGGTTACAGGCTTAATTGAACTTTAAGTAATGCAATTCTAAAATGATTCAAACACAATAAGATGGATTTTATATGCTTTTATATTACTTTTTAAATTCCTATAAGAGTAAAATTAGAATGTACCTAGGTATGATGTATACATGTATAAGTCATTGTAAAAGTAAAATATATATAGATTGAGTTGTATAGTCTCGTGAGTTTTAGAAGATTTAAATACACTTACTTATACATAGACCAATGGGGCTACAAAAGAAAATATCCTTTCTTTATAGGCTACCTCTTTTAAAATTCCATGGAAGAGATGGAGTTTAAACACCTTAAGTAAATGTATTAGATTCTATATATATTGAAGGATTAAAAACCCTAGTTTTTTGTTCTGAAGCCTAGCCACCTTTCTTTTCTACAGAGTTTGATTTAATTATAAATTATCAAATCAATGAATAAATAAATTATTTTTTATTTAGCCTTTTATTCATTACATTACTTCATACATTACATTAATATAGGTGATAATTTACATTAGTGGGTAAAATTTTTTCTAGGTTTCTTTCAGTGTATATGTTCTGGTTTTAGGATGATAAAGTATTGGCTACTATAAGATCAACAATTTTATATATACATGTGTTAATGCATGCATTTTATTTTTGCAACATAAATTAAACTAAACATTTGCTCCAAACATAGACAAGGTATCGGGGTCCTCATTGCGTTCGTAGGATGCTATGCTTTTTCTTTGGTATACGATCATTATGCTATTAAAATTTCTAAAACATTTTGATGATTAAAAAATTTAGTTAGGTGAATTAAATAACATAATATTTTGATTTCTTAGTGAGTCTTCTCGCTAGTGCTATATGAAATTAAATTTAAAATTACTCATCTTAATTCATAAATCTTAGAGTCTGAATCATCCTTTAATCTCTTAAGATATAGCTTAGCCTATCATGCGTTACATCTTAAACAATTTACTATGATTAGTATTGTTATCTAGCAACATACAATTAGCAAGTATAAATCCATAATATAAACACCTCTTTTGTTTTTGCACATTCCTACTTAATTGCTTAAAAATAAAAAATTTTGAATTAAAATTTTGCAGACAACTAAAAAGTTCATAATCTAAAGCTTATATATTTTATTAGATCCATATGTATTTGAAAATCTTTAGTCATCACTTTAATTGAGAGTATTCACCTAAGAGATGTAATTAACTATAGGGGCTTGCCATATAGGGAGTCTACAACCCAAAATAAAATAAACCCTATCTTAGTTTCTTTCTAAGGTAGGGGAAAGATTTGTTGAATTCAAACCTAAGCTTTAAACATTAGATTAATTTCATAATTGAAATGATAGGTGAATGTTCATTTTATCTTTAGGGACTAATGGAATATTCCCTATGCAATGTTCAATTATGAATGGAAAGTTTCTCTTCTAAAATCGAAAGTGAAAATTACTCTATCCTTAGGCATGATATAATGTCAATCTATGCATATTTGA
This sequence comes from Dendrobium officinale, assembly GCA_019514585.1. NCBI lineage: Eukaryota > Viridiplantae > Streptophyta > Magnoliopsida > Asparagales > Orchidaceae > Dendrobium > Dendrobium officinale. The sequence continues at coordinate 47,431 of JACXSL010001486.1, forward strand.
TTAAATAATTTAAACATATAAATTTAAGGAATATCTTATGTGACATTGAATTTTGGTCATTAAATTTGTCTACAAATTTTTATTTTAACTCCATTGGTGACAGACTCTCCCACCATCTTAAGTGAAGATAAATTTTTTTTTAATATGAATAGATTTAATTGAATATTTTGGGTATTATATTTAAAATAAATTTAAGATTTAGATTATAAATTCTAAAGTTATTTCTCTCACTTTTTTTTTAAGTCCTTTAATTGATGTCTGTATCTTAATCTAAGTTCAAATCAAGTTCATACCTTCTTAGATTATCAACACATGAGTGTCTTTAAATAATGAACCTTTTTGATGTTCTTATAAAATTTAAATTCAAAACATGTTTGAATCATCTTCTTTCTAATTTAAAGTAAATTAAGTTAGATTTCTCTCAATCCATCTAAGCTAAATTAAATATCAAATCTAAACACCTCTTAAGTTTATTTTTACATAGGTTGGGTATATTTAAAGATTAAAATTTTTAATCAATCTTTATTTAATCATGTTTTAAGGATTTAGTAAACTTTACTCAGTATATCTTCAGACTTATGGATTACTTAAAAGTAAGTGGATTCAAGAGTTTGATATTTTATTCTTGTCAATTATAGAAAGATGTCTAGAAAATTAATCTTCTCATTTTACTAGAACATTAACATGTTTGTCACCTAGGGTCCATCTATTGAAGTTACTTTGATTTAGTTTGGATCAATGAACACTTTAAGTTTAACTTATATGCACCATAGTCTAAAATAGGAAAAGATTAATCTACTCAACTCGAAATTAAGGGTGGGTCTATAAATACTCACGTAATAGCTAAACACTTAGTGTTCTCTTGCCTTACTTTCCCAAGGATGCAAACCATCCAAAAGGGAAAAGCTCAGTTAAAGAGATGTCTAAATCTCAGTGAATGAACAAGAATCACCCTCTGGGATGTACAATTAAGATGCAAAAAGTAATAAAAGAGAACTACCTTTTTAATGATGTAGCTGAAATAGCTAAACTGAAGTCTTCTTAAATTGTAATGGAATAATATGAAGTTTTATATATGTCACCTATGTAAGGCCCCAATAATTTTCATCCCCTATCTCATGCTGTTGGAGAAGATATATTTTTTTTAATATTAATCTCTTCTCATTGAGTTATTCCGAATGCACCTGTTGCAGTATCTCTATCAAAGAGAAATTGGAAATTTAAATACTTTGTTAGAAAATTTAGACTGTGACTATGAAAATAATTAAGGGCAATCTAAGTCATAATGCTTGAAGTCTGTAAAAGGAGTATTCTTTACTCAAGCAGAGTCTAAAGGGTTGCTACTACCACTTAAATGAAAAGGGTCCAAGTGAAGGATTTTAGATATGAAGTATTGGTAAAGGTAAGAAATCCTCGTTGAGAGCTAAGGTGATTTTATCAATATGGTTATAGATATAATCAAACTAATGATTGAAGGCAAAGAGTTCTGAATACTGAAGGATGTTATCCTATTCTTCCATTGAAATTTATATCACAAAAAAGTGAAGTAAGCATAGTCTCCTATTAGTCCCTAGCTCAAAAATCACTAAGGGTTAACTGAAATTATTTGAAAGGTAGTAAATCATCTTATCATTCTCATAAGGTCAGACTAAAACCAATGTGAAAGTACAACTCATTATCCACTATTAAAAGTTTGACAGTCTAAAATAGTTTCCACTTGTACTCCATTTGTTGTTAACAATCAAGGTGTTGTAGAAGAAAGGAGAAAACATATTTAATATCAAGAAATGTCTTCGTCAAATAAAATATACATCCTAGTTGACTCACATAATATGGTGGGGAAATCTATAGAAGAAATGATGAACTTTATTAGATAAAGCATCCAAAAAATTAATGTGCAGGAAGATGATAAAAAACTGGCTTTAAATGTTTTAGATGAGGAATTGACTTAAAGTGCTTTCATGCTTGATATACGATCTTCAACCAAGATAAAAAAATGAAGACATTGCTAAATCAAGTAGATATAAGAAACATGGAGGAAGAAGATGTTGTTGAAGAATATGCTCCTGATTTGACTAGTAGTCCTCAAGATTAGCTTAGTTAGAAAGATGAAAAGATAGTAAGAGTGGATAAGAAAATGGAAGAGTTAATGGTGGTATGGCCACTCAACAAAACAAGGAAGTTTCATATACTAAATCTCACATAGATTCTACTTGAGACGAGTCTATGAAACACTTTATTAAATAAAAAAAAGTAAAGAGGGAAAATAAAATTGAAGTTGTGAGTTAGAAAAAGAGATAATATAATAAGTATACATAAGGTAAATGATATAATAATAAGCCAATGAAGTTGAAGCACAGTCTATGGGTACCTTATCCTTTCTAAGGGGTAGACCCTACCTAAATAATATTACTTGGTTCCTTATCAAAAAGTACTTGTACCACCTGCCATTAATAGTTTAGAAGGAATAAGCATTCGAAAGCAAAACTTAACTACTTCTATGCTAGTTATTGTAATGTAGGAGAGAATGATGCTCTACTATTTAGATAATTCATGAGAAGTCTATCTTG
>JACXSL010001487.1:0-25000 GCA_019514585.1 Dendrobium officinale
TTCAATCCGAACCCAAATGGGCAGTAATCAATGGTCAGAAGCATATTTTGAAGCTTCACAACACTTGTTATATCATTACCGAATGATTTCCCTATATGACATGCTTATAGTTGAATTGAGCAGCTCGATAAGACAAATCTAATGATCCCAAGTTCACTTAAATCACATATCATTAAGGTAGTTAAACGTTGAACAAATGCTTTATAATTGAGGGGGCTAATATGGGTTATTTGATGAAGCACTCCGAATTTGCTCCAGATCTTCTCCATATTGATGAAGCACGCAACTCCAAAAATTCAATAAATATGCCTCCACTCTTCACATGGTGGGCTGCTTCTCTTGGTTATAGACGAAAGATAGCTCTAAGTCTTAAATCACAGAACTCCATCTGAGCACCACTATCGACGAACCTCACCGCCAAACTTGCACAAGCCAATCAACGTGAAACTATGATCTTAGGACCACCATCGCCCAATCACATTCCTCAAACCACCGTCACACATCGACTATGATCTCCTAAACCTCAGTGGCCCGACTACAATCCCTCTGATTAACCTTTGTTGCCCAACTATGATCCTCGAACCACCATCACCCAACTATAGCCCTTAAACCACATTCACCCATCGACTATGCTCCTTAGAGTACTATTGCCTAATTGCGATCCTCATACCACTGCCAAAAACTACAAACTCTCTGACCTCTATCACTAATAACGATCCTCAAACTATAATCACCCGACTAAGATCCATTACACCGGAGTCACCCTGCTATGATCCTTCTGACCTCGATCGTCTGCTAACTATTGGTAATGACCTTGGGGCTACTTTTGAAAGAATTATCTTTTTGTCTATTAATTAGTTTATTGGAGCTACTAACTTTATTTAATTAATACAATCATCAATGAAAGAAATTATAAATCATGTTCATCAAAATAAATACTTCTATTCATTTCTCAAAATTCATTTGCAATAGCCAGGATATCAATCACTATATCATTCTAGCCTTCTACTCATGACTACAAAAATAAAACCTACAGATTCGATCTGTCTCACTCTGCTGGATCATGACTCCTTTCTTAATCATGTAAAAACCAAAGAGTGAGCTAACAACTCAGTAGATTATTATAACCTACAACTGTAATTAATGCATGAAAAAAAAATAATATTCATGTAATCATTCAATATCATAACGAATATATAACTAAAAAAAGCATGTAGCAGTCAATGTGAACAATGCATGTTATATGAACAATAAAATTAGTGCACATGTACATCTTATAAGCAATGATCAATAACATTATAAAGGACCAATAGGGTCTATCATTTCTACTCCCATCCTTATAAAATAGTATATATATATATACACACCCGCCTTTACCGTATATATTTTGTATGATATCTATACAATGCATACAAATCATGTTCCTATCAAATGCATTACTCAATGTATCATTCTTATCAATTGTGTGAGCCTTATCTATAAGTCATATTTGTATGCATGATTTATAATATCAATATTATTTATACAACGTATCATGTATACTATATAGTTCATGTGAATCATCTGCCATTGCATCAATCTTATTAGTTATATTATGTACTTATATCAATCATCTTACATCTTATACATGACGTATTATATTATGTCAGTTATGAATTATATCAAATATGCTAATATCATCACATATATAAACAATATAAGTAAGATTGAACATCTCACTACATGTATTTTTTCTATCTTATAACGTAGGCCAACCCTATAGGAATTAACCTCAACCATATCAGTCATGTTTCCAAGAATTAGTTTCATATCATAAATCATAAGTCATCGATCAAGTGGCTTTCATATAAGAAGTCGTGTTGGTGTATCATGTTATATCAATCAATCTTCTTGTACCTCCCTTTTCATATTACAAAGGATTACATCATAAATCTTATTTAAGAAAAGTTCATCATCCTACCCTCTTGTACAAGGTAATATGCCTCAGTCATCCTAAATCATTCAATCATTTTTATTAGCTTATCTTGCCTCTACATATATTTTATATCATATAAATTATAATAACATATATCATTAAATTCAATGCAATTGTCATTATACTCATCACTTTACTTATATTTTACCAAAAATACATGTTGAACTAAATGATTAGTGAATATATGTATATTATGTAATTCTTATTTAAATGCAATATATTAATTATTAATCATTTTATAATTAATATTATAAATCTTATTTTATTCAAAATGTTATATAAGGAAAACCACACAGTGAAATTTTAATATTAACATGTCAAAATGCTTAGGAAGATGATAACTATCACATATCAAAAGTTACATAATAAAAAAAACACTGGAAAGGGACATATTATATTTGAATTAAGTTTAAGAGAGTTAAAATTTTAAAAATTAAAATCACTAAAAATAGAAATAGGATTTGAGCTTCTTATCACAATCAAAATTTTTTTCTCAACTAGAGTGACAGACGAAATTGACTCGAAGCATACTCTCTCTCTCTCTCTCTCTCTCTCTCTCTCTCTCTCTCTCTCTCTCTCTCTCTCTCTCTTCTCTCCTCCTTTCTCCTTTTTTTCTCTCCTCTTTCTCTCTTGCCAAGCTTACAAATGAGAGTGGGATGGCTGAGGTTAAAATGGAGTTAGATATTTTAATATTTAAAAACTGCTAACTTAACCTTGCACCATAACGCCAACTCCTCAGCATCACTGCACTCCATGAGAATCTCTTCATCTAAGATTTGGCACTATCGTGGAGCCACCCGGCGACATAGCACACACCTTAATTCTAATATTTCTATCTAAAAGCCTGAGAGCTCAAAGCTGGAGCATCGCCAACCTTGGCCTCATGGTTCTCATAGAATAATTTTAGAAATTAGAAAATAAGGCTATTAAAATATGATCCTTAGACCATCATCGATTGACTATGGTCCTCAGACCACTGCCACTTAATTATGATCCCTCAAACCTCAATTTCCTAACTGTGATCTTTCTAACCTGATATGCCTATTGACTAAGATCCTCTAACCACTATCTCTCAACATCAAACCTTAGAACACCATTTAGACCACCATTGCTCGACCATGATTCTTCAAACCTTGGTCACCCATTGATTATGGTCCTTAGACCACCAACATCCGACTAAGGTTCTATCGACATAATTTGCTTGACTATGATTCGTCTGGCAACCATCATCTGGCTATAATCCCTTCAACATCTGTCATCTGATTATGGTCCCTCTAACCACCATTGCTCGACTACGATCCCTTTGACCACTATAACCTTGCTATAATCCTTCAACCATTATTGCAAGACTATGGTCCCTCCAACCTCAGTCGCCAAATTATTATCCCATGGATCTCCACTACCCAAATACAGTCTCTCCGACCTTTGTTGCCTGACTATAGTACCATCGACCACCATCACCCTGTCTACAATTCTTCCATCTTACTATGGTCTTTCCATCCTTTATCGCCACTCAATCATAGTCATTCTCACCTCTATTTTTGGACTATGGTCCCTTTGATTATTATCGCCTGACTACGATCCTCAAATCACCTTTGCCTAACTATAGTTCCTCATATCTATATTATTTAGCTATGATCCTCAAACTATTATCGCCCAACTACAGTCCCACTAATCTCCATTGCCCAACTTTGGTCCCTCCAACCTTCATTTCATGACTGCAATACCTCTAACCACCACTGCTCAACTTTGATCCTTTCAACATTAATCACCTAATTATGATTCATCTGACCTCAATTTCCCGACTAGGGTACTCCAACAAGTATTGTCCCGACTATGATTTTATTAATAAAAAAACAGGACAAAAATCTTCTCAGAGCAACTCCATTCCATTAGATTTTTCAAACACCAACCATAGAATGTGTTCTATATGATATATATTTGGTACCTTATGCCAATACCTTCCTTTCAAGGAAGGGCATCATTTATAATCAATGACAAATACTAGTGAAATTATTTTAATTGGGTAAGGCCCTATGATTTTCCATTTTAAAAATTTTGGTGTCACTTATATATGTGTGTGTGTGTGTGTGTGTGTGTGTGTGTGTGTGTGTGTGTGTGTGTGTGTGTGTGTGTGTGTGTGTGTGTGTGTGTGTTGGATCTTCACACAAAGATAAGACACTATACTCTCTATATCTCTCTATTGCTATAAATGTTCTAGCACATAATAAATTAGTTTTTTGATCTACCACCTCTCTCCCTACTCTTTAAATTCTAAAAGAAATCAAATTCTCTCCCAAAATCTATTCAAAATAAATTAATTAACTAACCCTTAAATATATGTTTAAGGATGAAAAATAAATTTTAAGTGCATAATTTTCACATTAATTATTATATTCGATTCCTTACATGTACAAATGTGGATGGAATTTTAAGTAATTTGGCTAAAAGCATTTATTTAAAAATAAAAAATTTGTAAGGTTATTAATGGAAAAGTGATTTTAGTAGCTACATTTAAATAATTGAATAAATGAGAAAGCATACTATAAGAATTAGGCGACATGGTTCACATTTGTAAATGTTAAATCTCTAAATGAACATATACAATTTGACCTCAATTTTTTATAAAGATGACAAAATTCTATCTTGTCTTTAGATTTGTCCTATAGGTGATCCTTCCCTAGCATAGATTTCTCCTTATAGTTCCTCTTAATTTTATTCCTAATAACCTTAGTATTGTCTTGTCATAGAAACTCCAAACCACGACTTGACTTTCTTAGCCCTACGAAGCTCTAAATTTAATTTAGTGCTAGCTATATGTCACCTAACATTATTAGTAATCCTTTGAATCTAAATATAAATCCTTGAGTTAAGTGCTACCCTAGATGAACCCATTTAAGAAACTCAACTTCTAAATTTGTCCTCTAAGACATCTTTGATTTTGAATTTGCTCAATTGATGTCTAACCTATCCTATAGGTTCAAAAGTTAAATGATAAGTTCATTCTATTCCAAGCCCCTCTATGGGTTTCCCCTTTAAAAAAAAGTGCATTCAATTCCAAAGAAACTCACTAGAACTCTCTTAACCATGAACAAATTATTTTTAAAGTAAATCATTGGTTTCTTAGACCCTTTCCTACACCATTGAATCAATTAGATCACATGAACCCTAATTTGGCCTGAGTGGTACCCAAGACCCTTTTAAGTCCACCATATACTATATTAAGCTAATTAAAAAGAGTTAAACCCTTGTAAAGCCCATTTTTAAAAGGTTTAATCTGAGTAATAAAAATTATAAAAGGTAAAATATTTCCATAAGTATGCCCATTGGTTTAAATTTGTTTAGGCCCTGAACCAATTAACTAATGTTTTACCTATATTAATGCTTATGCCTATAGGGCATTCCTTACTTACCGTATGTAGGTAGTGGTTTTTATTAGGACAACCCAAAATGAATCATTAAGAAAAATAAAATTCTAAATAGTAGATTTAAGTTCCATGACATTTCTCCTTGACCAATCTTACCTTCATCATGACCCTATGAGTAATTATTAAAGATCATAGGTAACTTTAAGACTTCTCTTTTGATTTGAATCAATTTTTGTTATGCAAAAACTTTTTTATAGTAATTAGAAAACTTAATGACCCAAAAAATATATAATGAGAACTATAAATATGAACAATTCGACGACATTATTGGCATCACACTATTCACTTATCTAATTTGATGTGCGATTTAGCATTCGAATGGAGCGAATGGTGGACGACATATCATCTTATTTAGTTTGGTTGTAGAAGTTCTAAGCTCTGACCAATAAAACTTTAGGTTGACAATTTATTTATGTAAAAATTAGACTCATGAAAGGCATCAGTAGGTTTGGAAAGGAAGGAAAGTTGAATTCAAGGAATGTTGGACCATTTGAAATAATTAAAAGGATTGGAAAATTTGCTTATACATTCTAATTATAAGAAGATATATCTAATATTCAAAATGTATTCCTTATACACCTTTAAGGAATTGGGTATATGATTCTAAACTTCATATATCTATAAAAAGTTGAATTAGGTTTGAATTGGAGTTATAAAGAGGTACTAGAAATGATTTTAGCTTATCATGTCAGAAAAGTAAGGAATAAATAGATCTAATGGTTAAAGTACAGTTCAAACACAAAATAAAAATAGAAGCTACTTGTGAAAACAAATTTGAGATAAGGCAATTATATCCTGATATGTTATGATGATCTATGTTTTAAAATATTGAGAATGACATTTTTTGAGAAGGGGAGAATTATAACACCTATTAAATAATTGGGTACTGTTACAACTATTCTAACCCGATATGGTAAAGGTAACCTCTTGAAATTCATTATTTATCCCCACTTGCATATGCCTAGGGATGTTTTTCATGTGTGTGTGTGTGAGTGTCTAAATATGGTTTGAAGTAGATCTTTGTGGTTTTTGTGCATGTTTGGATAATCTAAATTTTTTTCCTTAGGGAGTTATTACTTTGGGTATGACTATGGATTTGTGTTCTTAGTCTTTTGGCCAAAATAATTTGGGTGATACAACACGATGGAAATGTCCTCTTCTAGGGGAACATTACAGTGCACAAGATTGGACTCCAAGATCCTAGGTGCAAATTTTATAATAAAATATCCATTTCCACTATTTGAAATCTTATTTTGTCCCTTGAGGTAGCTATCTAGATAGAAATATAAGGATTTCTATTGAAAGAAATTAGGTTTTGGGTGACTCCTATCCATTTTCTACTCTCGGCCTAGTTTATAAGTTTTTAACTCAAGGAAGTTACATTATGCCTATCATAGTTCTAAAAAAACTTAAATTTTGTAATTTTCCTAATTTTATTTCTAATTTCATTAAAGTAAAATTGGGATACCTTGGTGCATGAAAAATTTTCACCATATAAGTTTTATATATTATAAAAGAAGGTCATTATAAACAATTTGGTATTTTTTGAGAAATTTCCTACTACAGTATTTAAAAAGTGTGTCATTTTAATTAATTATGAAATAACTCTGATGCCTAAGTATAATACTATAGTACAATTAAAGCTTAAAAATAATATTATAAATAATCCCTAATAATACGGTGATATTCTAAAACTATGAATTTCTACTCGGTGTTTAATTCTGTTGCCTACCAATATATCCTATTATGAAAATATGAATTTGGTTTACTTGGTTTTTTTTTTTTTAACTACAATGAAATAATATATCTTATTATTTGAATTAATTGTATAATTCTGATGAGTTATGATATATTGTGGGGGGGGGGGTGGTGGGGGGGGGGGGGGGGGGGGGGGGGGGGGGGGGGGTTCTATTCTAGTTCTAAATGCACGAGAAAGTCATAAGGGACTAAAATTTTGATTATTTGATATGTGTTGGGCATTGGGAGTAATAAGGGCCTATTTTTTTATATACAACACGTGAGCCATAAGAGCCAAGCTATTTATGATGGGAGGTACAAAGGCATGAGCGAAATATATTATTTTTTCTCTAATATATAAACTAGTATTTTTTTTTATTTTAATGTACAATTTGTTTTATTTTAATATTATGCTCAGTATAATATGTTTCTATCGAATGGATTTTACATTTAGTTAAATGCAAAATAAGTTAATTTTTTTAGAAGTTAAGATCAATGGATATGACCTGTTGAGCTGTGTTGTCACACACTTATTTTGCCTTCTTTTTTAGGTCAGGGATAAGGAGAAGAGTTAGTTGAGTAGTTGAGCATTTAGAATCTGGTCTATCTAATTTTGTATAAATCTTTTGTTTGATTTAGTGCAATCATGGCTAGTTTTATTTTATTTGTTCTTTTTTTGTCTTTAGCCATGCACTATAGGATAAATATTGTATACATATTTTGATGAAATGAAAGGAAATTTATGGATGAGTTGTTTTATTTTATTTACTAAATTTAATTAGAAACTTTTTTATCCATTTCAAATTTTAATTGGAAAAAAATCTAAAAATTTTCCCAAAAATTAGATCTTGTGATGTCTTATCCCAATTCAACATGGAACGATCCATTTATCTATGGGTTGCATTAGTTTAGGTACTGAGAAATTTGATGGCTACTCAATCATGGTGGAGTGCTAGTAGGAAGAGGTTTGGTGGTGATAATTATTGTAGTAAATTTTATGGTAACATGAGTAGGTTTAGACCTAGAGATTTTAGGATATGTTATTAGTCTATATTAGTTTTGAGTTGTGGTGGTATAGCCAATTCTAGTGGTTCTATAAATGGGGCGTATGTGTGTCAGAGTTGTGGCAAGAGCCACCTTGGTTAGTGTTATAGGATGATAAGATAGTATTTTAAATGTGGTTAGACTAGACATAAGGTGGTTAGGACCTGGCTGACATTCCTAGCTTAGGTTTAAAATTTTTGTTAAAATTATAGGAAGATCGAGGAAAGTTTTACCCTTCATTTTTATCGATGGATCATCTAGAAGATGCAGTGATTTTGGTTTTGTGGTAGGGAGACAATCTGTAAAAGGTTATAGAGAGGCTAGCGGTCCTATTGCTTAAACTTTAGTTCAAGCATGTATTTATAATTTGACTCAGTATGAGGTTAGAGATGCTCCAAACTTGGTTATAGGTATGGCCTTTATTTTTGATCTACCTTGTCACATTTTATTTAATTCTCAAGCTAGCTATTTAATTATTTTTTAGAGATATTTTGATTTGATGTACTCTACTTCTATATCGCTACATATTTCCTTATATATTACTTTATTGATTGGAGATGACATAGTAGCTAGTAGAGTATATTTTTATGATATTGAAATATTTGATAGGAAGTGGACATCTAGTATGATATTATTATTTATTTTTAAATTATGTCATTCTGTGTATGGATTGGTTGAGTCGGTATGAAGATCAAATTTATTCTATGAAAAAGAGTGTTAATTTATTTCTAGGTAGTGAGAGTTGTATACTCTAGTGAGTTAGAGGTATTTTGTCATGTTTGATTTCTACCATGCAAGTGGATAAGTTGTAGAAGAAATTATGTATGGTATTTCTAGCAATTTTTTGGGAGAGGAGCATGGAGTATGGATCTCTATCTTTTGTCTCGATAATATAGGAATTTCATTATATATTTCTTGAGGAGTTAGTGAGTGTTCCTGCTGACATGGATATTGAGTTTTACATTGATGTATTTCCAAGTATGGCTCTGATATCTAAAGCTCTGTATAGGATGACACCTAAGGAACTTCAAGAGTTAAAGGGACAACTTCAGGAATTAGTTGATAAAGGTTTCTTCCTTCCTAGTGTGTCTTGGTGGGGTACATCTATTTGAATTTTGAGAAGGATGGAATGATGCATATGTGCTTATTTATAGGGGACTGAAGAAGGTCATAATGAAGAACAAGTACCTGCTATCAATGATTGGTGACTTATTTGATCAACTTGTAAGAGCTTCTATACTTTCATCAAAGATTCATCTAAGTTCTATTTATTATCAAGTAAAGGTAAAAGAGCTGAATGTGGTGAAAATTACATTTAGTACTTGATATGGATATTATAAATATTATAAGTTCTTACTCATGCTTTTTTTGGTGATTAATGTACCTACCATTTTTATAGATCAAATAAACATGATGTTCAAGGGTATCTAGAATGGTTTTTGATTATATTTATAGATGTTATTTTGATTTATTCAAATTTTTAGGGAGATCATGCAGTGCATTTGAGGATTTTTCTAAAGAATTTAATGCATCATAAGCTATTGGGAGAGAATTTTCTATGTGAATTTTGGTTGAGTATCTCATTCATGGCACATATCATGAATAACACAAGTTTCTCTATAAATCATCAATAGTTGAGGCCTAATATTTTATTTAAAGTGCATAGCTTTCTAGGTGTAGTAGGCTATTATAGGAACTTTTTAAAAGCAATTTATCAAGTTTCTCCACCTTCGATAATGCTAACTTTGAAATAAGTAGCTTTCATCTTGACATCTAGATGTGAGTAGAGTTCTAGGAGATTGAAGTACTATTTGATGCTCCAATTTTGACTAATCCATCTAATATAAAAGGATTTTAGATATTCAATGATACTTCATTGAAAGGTTTAGGATGCATTTTTGAACAATATTGTAAGGTTAACATATGTAATTTTAGGAATTTGAAGTTACATGAGAGGAATTATCTGATGCATGACTTGGAGCTTACTATTATTATATTTGGTCCGAAGATCTGGAGACTCTACTTGTACAAAGTCAGGCTTGAGATATTCATTGATCACCAGAGTTTTATGTACAAATTTACTCAGAAGGATTTGAACATGAGAAAAATAAGATGGCTTGAGTTAATTAATAATTATGATATGACTATTCAGTATCAACCTAGTAAAGTAAATGTAGTGGTAGTCACTTTGAGTAAGAAGTCTTCTTAGATGTATAATATTTTTCTTACTTTTGATGATTTTTTTTTAGGATATGGAAAATAGTAATTAAAAGCAAAAAATTTTAGGTGGAAAGCCATAAAAATGGAAAAAAACATGAGGCCTAGCCCAATTTTAATGAATCCACTAATATTTACAGCCAATTAGAGATAAGACCCTTCATTGGGGGAAGGCCTTGGCTTGATGTAACAAATATATATAATATAGAGTGTGTTACATGGTGGAAATAGGAAGACTCACTATTGATACATCTGTTTGACCGGTAGAACCATACTCAATGGGCGACGGAGGTCAGAAAGATTGTTGTTCGATAATAGATGACGAAAGGACCATAGTCAGCAGGCGATAGTAATCAGAAAGATTGTTGTATGGTTAAAGCGATAGTAAGAACTGTAGTCGGCTAGCAACGGATGGAGGTCAGAAGTTTGATGTGGGTGGAAGTTTATAATTGGGTAGAAGTCTGATAAAAGTCTGGTGATGGGCAGAATTCTAACGATGGGTAGAAGTATGGTGTTGGGTAGAAATCTGGTGACAGGCAAAAGTATTACATCGGGTAGAAATCTAACGAAAGTCCGATGACTGCCAAAAGTTTGATGACAGGAAAAAGCCCAACATCGGATAGAAATCTGTTGACATGCAAAAGTTTGACATAAGGTAAAACTCTGATAAAAGTTTGATGAAGAGAAGAAGTCCAGTGAGAGGTAGAAGTCTGGTGTTGGGTAGAAATCGGACGACGGGCATAAGTTTAGCATCAGGTAGAAGTCTGATGAATGTCCGATGATTGCGGAAAGTCCAGTGATGGGTAGAAGTTTGACGTCAGGTAGAAATCCAGTGACAGGTGGAAGTTTGGTATCAGGTAGAAATCTGACAAAAGTTCGGCGACTGGAAGAAGTCCGACGACGAGCAGAAGTTCAGCGTCTGGTAGAAATCCGGCGACGGGCTAAATTATTACATCAGGTAGAAATTTGATGAAAGTCTGGTGACAGGTAGAAGTCCGGTGACAGGCAAAAGTTTTGTATTAGGTAGGAATTCGATGATGTTCTAGTGGTCAGGCAGAAATTTAGCTTCAATTGACAGTTAGGCCGAATTTTAGCGTCAGTCGGCTGTTAGGCAGAACTCCAGTAACAGTCGATAGTTGGGCAGAATTTTGATGTCACTTAAAAGTCGGGTAGAAGTTCAGCAGTGTTCGAGGAGGAGTCTATTCCTTCTCTTCTTTCTTCCTTGCTTAATTCTGATGTTGGTCGGCTACCGGTGAAAGTCCAGCGGTGGTCAAGGAAGAGTCTCTTCCATCTCTTCCTTCTCTTCTTACTGCTCTTCTCTTCTAGATTCTCTTCTCTTCTTGCTTGGGGTCCTCTTTATCAAGAGAAATGAGGGGTATATTTATAGTTTTTTTAGAATGGCATGGCCAGTAAATTGGAAGAAGATCAGGGGTAAATTGGGAGTGATTTGAATGGATGGCCGATGTTGAATCCCTTGATTGTGGACCATTTATTAGGCTTCTAAAGGCCTTAATGATATAAGATTTCAACGATTTTAGGCTCGTTGGATTTTTCACGTTGAGCCGCTCGATTTGACTATAAGCATGACATATTTGGAAACTATTTAGTAATCCAAATTATGGATTGAATCTTCCAAATGTGCTTCGGGTCTTTGATTTGGACTCATTTGGGCTCAAATTGAGTTGAATTTGGTGTCATTATGTTTGTATTTCAGATATGTTTAGTTTGACTATAAGTTTGCTGAAATCAGAGTTCATATGGTCCCAAATTTAATTTTTAAAGCTTCTAACTTGATTTTTGCCTCGAGATTTGTGCCTGATCAAGATAAATTTTTAATGATATATCAGTTGCCCCCCTATTTTTGGACGTCGAGGCTCCTAGAATCTAAACATATGTAGCATAATGCTTACAATTAAGTGAATCACAAAAAATGTCAGAAAATTCCCTTTCAAAAAGTATAAATTTGCTCAAACTCAATCATAGAGGCATAGTTGAGCTCCAAAAGTATAAATTTTGAGTCAAGAACATCAAAAAATATGTTTGTGGTCTCTAAAATTATCCAATTTGGACTATCTTGACCAAACAATCGGGCCCGAACAGCCTTTGACGATTGAACCAGACTATCGGCCGGCCACCGATGGATTCCACTACCGGCGATGAAAGGGCACGCCCCTTGGGGCACATGGTAAGAGAAAGAAACCAATTATTAAATTGGATGCAGTTACATTCATATATATATAAAAAAAAACACAGGGCCTAGCCAAATTTTAATGAATCCAATAATATTTGTAGATGATTACAGATGAGGCCCTTCATTGGGGTAAGGCCTTGGCTTGATGTAACAAATATATATCATACAGAGTGTGTTACATGGTGAAAATGAGAAGAATCACTATTAATACATCTATTTGGTTAGTGGAACCATAATCGATAGGCAATAGAGGTCAAAAGATTATTATCCGATTATAGATGTCGAAAGGATCATAGTCGGCAGGCGACAATAGTCAGAAAGATTGTTATTTGGTGAAAGAAATCAAAAGGACCATAGTCAACTAACGATGGAGGTCGAAAGTTTGGCGATGAGCGAAAGTTTGGTGTCGGGTATAAGATCAATAAAAGTTTGGTGATGGGTAGAAGTTCAACGATGGGCAAAAGTCTGGCATTAGGTAGAAATCTGGCATTAGATAGAAATCCGGTGATGAGTGAAAGTACTATGTTGGATAGAAATTTGATGAAAGTCCGATGATGGGTAGAAGTTCGAAGATGGGCTGAAGTCCGACGTTGGGTAGTAAGCTGGCGATGGGTGGATAATTAACATAAGGTACAAGTCCAATGGAAGTCCGACGATGGAAAGAAGGTTAGTGACGGGTGAAAAACTTGCATCGAGTGGAAATCCAGTGATGAGTTGAAGTTTGGCATTGGAAAGAAGCCCTACAAAATTTCGGCGATAGGCAAAGTCCATTGACAAGTAGAAGTCAGATGATGGGTAGAAGTCCGACATTGGGTAGAAATTTGGTGACATTCTGGTGGTCAGATAGAAATTCGGCTTCAATTAACAGTCAGGCAGAATTTCTGCGTCAGTCGGCTGTCAGGCAAAACTCCGACACCAGTTGATAATTGAGCATAATTTTGGCGTCAGTTCGAAGTCAGGTGGAAGTAAGACGGTGGTCGAGGAGGAGTCTCTTCCTTCTCTTCTTTCTTCCTTGCTTAATTCAGGCATCGATCAGCTACCAGGTGAAAGTCTGACGGTGGTCAAGGAGTCTCTTCCTTCTCTTCCTTTTCTTTCTTCTCTTTATCCTTCTTTTCCCTTCCTACTTCTCTTCTCTTCTTGCTTGGGGTCCTCTTTCTCAAGAAAAATGAAGGGTCTATTTATAGTTTTTTAAGAGTGTCATGGCTAGTAAGTAGGAGGAAGATCAGGGGTAAATTAGGAATGATTTAAATGGATGATCGATGCTGAATCCCTTGATCATGGATCGTTTATTAGGCTTCTAGAGGCCCTAATGATATCAACTGTTTATGATCTTATTATCGTTGGATTTTTCTCGTCGAGCTGCTCAATTCGAGTATAATCATGCCATATTTGGAATATGTTTGGTAATCCAAATTATGGATTGAACCTAATAAATGTGTTTTAGGTCTTTGATAACCTTTGAGATTTGGGCAATCAATCTTAACATGCTATGTTTTTCTGCATTCATAATAGATAATATCATTAGAAGCTTTAGAATTTCTATTCTTCTTACCCTTGCTCCATTACTGATGATTCTTTTGCTTTTTTCTTAGAAAGCTTCCAAATTATTGAGTCATCAGTGTGATTTCTTCCTCTCCTCGATCTGAGGTAATGTCTGAATCATTAGCCTTTAAGACTATAATTTTCTCCTTATTTCTTTCTCCCTTATCAGATTGATTGTCTTTGGTTTATGCTTTATTCATAAGTGATTAGAGATCCAAGTAAGTTTTCAATAGAATAAACATTTAAAGACTTGGATTCTTAAATAACAGTTATTTTGACATCATATTAATTAAGTAGACATCACAAGATCTTATTGACTTTTTCAAATTTTGATAATTCTCTACCTAAAGCAGCAGGGATGTGATAATTTGTGTGAAGCTAGTATACTTTGCAGATATGGTTTCACTAGGTTTCATGCGAAAGAGTTCATAATCATGCATCATAATATTTAACCTAGATTGGTTCACTTCAGTTGTTCCTTTGTAGATTATGCAGAGTCTATCCTAAATTTATTTTTCAGTTGTGCAAGTAGATACACACATGTAATAATTAGATTTTAAAGCATAAAAAAGTAGTTTAAAAATTTAGTATTCTGTTGGGCTAAATTTTTATCATTAGTAGTCCATTTAGAAAAAGTATTTCAATTTTAATGTCATTTACTAAATGAAAAGGTGTAGAATAACCATCTTATACTAGTATCCACATGTGATAATCAATTGATTATAAAAAGTTAGACATGCGAGTTTTCCAAAAATTAAAAGGAATGTTATCAAATAGAGGTGGTCTAGTTATTAAGTATCCTTCTGCAGTGTTATGATTGCCAAAGTTAGCCATATATCTTTTTTCAAAAGTTTTCTAAAATTTAATTTATGAATCCCGTTTTGATACCACTTGAAAGTTCATGAGGGTTATTAAATCCTAAAGAACTAGTCACGAGGCTAATCAAAAGGGGGGTGAATTGGATATTATTAAAAAATATTTTTAACAAAAAGAAAATCTTTTTATAACTTGATGTAGAAGCAAGTTACATTCACAATAAAAAGATAAATTAGAATTTTCACCCACGTAGTTATTATAAAAATAAATGCAGAGAATAAAGTATGAAAAATAATTCGAAAGAACACACCAAAATTTATAGTGATTCTATCAACTTGACCTATATCCACTCTATGGAGACTCTCTCTCTCTAAGTATTGCACTAAACATTAGTGACTCTCATTTTACTTCCACAACATGGCAATGAAGCCTATGCAGATGCTATTGCACCTCATTATTTTGGTAGAGAATCGTGACACTTTACATGTAGAGAACCTAAAGTCTATTTTAACCCTCTTAGTGATGGTTAAAGAACCACAACTCTATTTTCACCCTCCAGGTGATGGTAAGAGAATCATAATCTTTACTAAAGAAATTCTTCTTTGGAGCCATGGAGATTCCATGCAGATGCTTGTAGGTACTAGGCAAGATTCTTGCTTGGAGCAACCTTGTGAATCCCCTCACAACTTCTCTCTCACAAAATCTCCCTCTCGTCTCTCACCAAGCTCTCCTTTTTTTCTCCCTCAAGCTCTCTCTCAAGAAGATTAAGCAGCAAAAGATGTTTCAAAAGAATATTTGAAACCCTTAAATAGCGGGCTTGAAAAAACTCTAAATTTCAAGCCATCTCATTTTTGTTTGTACAAGATGATACATGTATCATACAATACAAGCAGTTCAATTCAGTCTCGATAAGCAAGATCATTTAGATGAACTGTTCAACCTTTATAATGTATCAAATAGTACGATTAAATATAGTATGGTACAATCTACAGAAATTCCTTCTATTTATTTTGGGATGATCCTTAGAACAACAACTTCGTACACGGGTTATCATCCAGTGTTGTGGACATCATACAATACGATATGTACAAAAATTATCTATTTCATTTTGTACAATCAAAGGGATGACCAATATCGTGCATGATTAATCATACAATACAAATTATTTCATATATTACGATCAATTGCAATAATTGTCTGATATCACGAGATTAATTAAGAAAGATTCTAATATGGGCGTACATTACGATCCAAATTATACTTCATGATTAGTACATAATTAGTATCTTTCTTAACCTTTGGTAGCTAGGGTTATGACAGAGCATAATAGTTTGTACAATATGAATTATAATTGTACAATATGAAATACCTCATACAATACAAAACAAATTTCGTAAAGTATGAATTACTCAAAAAATAACTCTCTCAAAAAAATTTTTATCGCTCCCCCTATGTGTGTGCTAGGTTACTCAGTAATGTTATCCAACCAATTACATGATATGACTTAAGAAAGGAAAAAATAAAAATTGACTATAACTATAGTCTTCTCAGTCTTGAGCTGATAAAATTGCAATTAAAAAATGGATAGATTTTTAAAATGTTAGTATGCAGAGACACAAAAAAATATCACAAAAATAAGAGAAAATACTAATAGACACAATAATGTTTGTTATCATCAAGATTACAGTGCTTGAATAGGGTTTGTAATAATGGGCACCCAATGTAAGTGTTGGTTAGGCTTGGTGTGTCCTGTAGTGGGAAACGGCTCAGGTCAAAGAGGTTTTGGCTATTTTTGGCTAGCCTAGAGGTTGATCGAAATCAACCCAAGGGTTAGGCGGGCCTTAGATTGGGAAATGGCTCAACCCAATATGGTTTTGGCCACTTTAGGTTAGCCTAATTCCTAACCCAAGTTAACCAAAGGCCTGGGTCAACTAGGGAAGGTGTATTGGGTCAAGGGAAACCTAATGCCACCATTCGTTTGATGCAATTAAGTTAGGATTGGAAGTTGTCTCAAGCGGAACCCCTCTTTAGACACTTGGGTAGAGCCAAATGGCTAACCCAACTGGGCACTGTTGAGAGAGTTGCTACTTAACTTTACATGTTTTACATTCTTGTAACTTGTATGTTTTGATGATTCCAAATATTATTGTTTTGATTGTTATCTTCTCCTAGCACATTTTGGAAGAATTATTTTTGCTATTGTATGTACTAACCTTTTAGGAAAATCAGACTCAAGATTGTTAAAAACTTCAAATCAAGATCTGCTTAAAATTTTTGTAATATTGAAGTCTATATTTTTCTCTTTATTTGAATCTGAGAGAGTGTGTGATTGTAATAGAATAACTTAACACACACACACACACCGTGGGAGAGTTAAAATTTATAAATTCTTAAAAATTGATCGTATAGTATGAACCATATTCGTACGGGATGATCTGGTCATTTAAAACTCCTGAATGAGTGAAAGAATGAACATAGAGGGACAAAATTTTTACTAAGTACTATTCATCCTGATGATGTTTTTCATTCGTCCCAGGATGATAGGCTCTAGACACGTTCGTTTAAACGATAATTATCATTCATTCCAGGATGATGCTCTCTGGATGTATTCATCCGAACAAAAATTATGGTTCGTCCTAGGACGAAGGGCTCTATATTCGCCAAAATGAACTATTCATCCAAACAATGTTTTTAGTTTGTCCCAGGATGATGGGCTCTGGATGCGTTCGTTCGAACGATATTTATCGTGCGTCCTAGGGTAGTGCTCTCTGGATGGGTTCGTTCAGACGATAATTATTGTTCATCCAATGATGATGGGCTCTGGATTGGCCAAAATGAACTATTCATCCAGACGATATTTATGGTCATCCCAGGATGATCTTCTCTATTCTGGAGACTTAAAATTCGTCCTACATTTTCGTACCAACGAACCTTGGTAATAACTGTTCGTATGAGACAAACTTAGTTCGTACGGAATGATTATTAGGTATGAAGGTAGCTCATACTGATTTATATATTATTCATATGAAATAGTTTTTACACTGTTCGTACGTATAAAATTGGATCGTACGGGACGATCATTGTCGGCCAGAAATAAAAAATTGTAGTTTTTGGACGATTTTTTGTGTCTTTCTTATAAAATGTCCACTTAAGACTGTCATGCAATCTTTTTATCTTTTTGTCTTCATGCATACTGAAGGGAGATTGAAGGAGAGAGTGAGAGAGAGTGTTTGAAGGAGAGTTCGTACTACTGGAGCATGAAGGATTCACTTGGTTACTCAAAGGTAAGGATCTTTGTTTGTGAATTGTGATTACTTCACTCTTTTTTCTTGTCCTTCTAGATTTCTTGTGAGAAGATCTTTCAAGAAGATCCAGTTCTCTGCCGACACTCAAGGAGTGTGAACAACCGAAGGTTCTGTGCCTACACTTGGGGAGTGTGAAAGGATGAAGGGTTCTCTACCTACACTTGGAGAGTATGAAAAGTCGAAGGTTCTCTGCCTACACTTGGAGAGTGTGAACAGCTTACGGTTCTCTGCCGACACTTGGAGGGTGTAAAAGGACGACGGTTCTCTACCGCACCAGGTAGTGGTGGAAGAGAGTTTTTGTAAAGGCTTCTCCGCCTTGCTGTGGGGAAAAAAGGAGAGACACTTGTGGTAATAGTGAAATACTTGAAGTGGGAGACTTCAATAAGTGGATGTAGGTCGTGTTTGACCAAATCACTATAAATCTTGTGTCTTTTTATTTTATGCTACTTTTTACTTTATTACTTTTGTGTTGATCTATGGTTGAAAAATCATTTTAAAATTTCACTAAAAATTTAATCTTTTAAAGAGAAAGAATTTTTAAATTACCAATTCACCCCCATCTTGGTTAGCCTTTTGGTACATAAGCTTAGGTATAATAACTTAATTCATAATTAACAAGTTTCAATAAGTGGTATAAGAGCATTATTGTAAAACCAAAAGTTTAAACTACTTTTTGATTAACGACCATAACTACTTTTTGAAACTGAAATATACCTGAAGGATATTCGATCACTAGACCTCCTTTATTTGATAATATTTCTTTTGATTTTTTGAAAACATGCATATCTATATTTTTACAGTCACTTGATTATCACATGTAGATCTTAGTACAAGAAGGGTATACAAAACCAACTAGACTAGTTGATGGCATTAGAGTAGAGATACCCTTTGCAGACTGGACTATAGAAGAATGTGACTTAGCACAATTAAATACTAAATGTTTAAATAGTTTCTTTTATGCACTTAAGTCAGAAGACTACATGCGGGTTTTCACTTGCAAGAGTGAAAATGATTTATGAGATAGACTTTGTATAACTTATGAGGGGACTAATGAAGTTAAACAATCCAAACTTAATATCTTGTTGCATGACTATAAATTATTTTGCATGAAACCCAATGAATCTATTTCTGACATGTACATAAGATTCATACAAATAGTCACCTCTTTACATGCATTTGGTAGGGAACTAACAAATGCTGAAATGGTTAATAAGATACTTTATTGTTTGCCTACTGCTTATAATGCAAAAATTACTGCTATATCAGAGTCTAAAGATTTAAATGTGTACTTTATTAATAATCTTCTTGGATCACTGATTTCCTACAAATAAGAAGTGAGTCAAAGAAAGATTGATACAGGTGAACCACGAAGGGAGAAGAACATAGCACTGAAAATGGAGTAGTCGGAGAGTGATCTATCATAACCTGAGGATGAAGACGACATCGCACTAATGACTAGATAGTTCAGAAGCTTTTTGAAGAGGAAGCAAAAGAGGTACCAACAATGGAATCGAGGTAAGTTCAATAGGAATGTTAAGGTTTCAAATGATGTTATTTGCTATGAGTGCAGGAAACCTAGACACATTAAGTCAAAATGCCCAAAACTCAAAGCCACTTCTAACAAGAAGAAGGTAGAGGAGAAACCAATAGTAAAGAAGGACAAGAAGAAATTCCAAAAAGTTTTTTGGGCGGACTCATCTTCAGACTCGTTAGAGACTAAAAAGGAAGAAGAAGTCACCAATATATGCTTCATGGCAAATAATCTTGATCAATCAGATCAAGAAGAGGTATGTGACTTGACTTATAATGAACTTTTAGAAGTCTCTGAATGAATACATGTTGCATATATGAAATTAAAAAAAATGCATGCTAGTCTGAACTTAGAGTTACATGAACTACAAAGAGAACATGAGATCCTTAGGAAAGATCATGCCTTAATTGATAACAACCACATGAAATTACTTGATGAGTACGATGATTTGAATAAGAACCATGAAAGTTTAAAATCATGCTAGCAAAACTTGAAAAAGAATTTAAAGATTTTAAGGATGATTCAAAGAGTAGAGAGCATTATTTAAATTTTGATAAATGCATTTTGAAAGATGTAAACACCTTTTTGAAATTGAAAGTGGAAGCTCTCGAGAAAAATAGGATACCCCCAATACTTGAAGATTTCACGAATCCTATTTTGTATCATAAATTTAAACAATCCATGAATAGACAAAAAATTATAGAAGATTAAGAAACCCATTTCAGGGAGTCAAATGTCATAATTATGGATTGTCTGGACATATAGCACACACCTATAGATTGGAAAGAAAAACTCATTTGGTGTAGAAACCAAAGATGCATAAACCTAGACATAACATACATGCATCTATTTATAATTTGCAAAAAGGTGAACCCAAACTTGTTTGGGTTCCTAGTTCTAATATTTGATGATTTTGTAGGATTGCTCACACACAAGGCCTAGTGAGAGCATATGGTATATGGACAGTGGTTGTTCAAAGCATATGATTGGAGATACTGCACAATTCATATCGCTGGAAGCCAGGAGTGGAGGCAGGGTTACACTTGGAGATAACACCATAAGAAAGGTGGTAGAGTCAAGTATGATTGGAAATTTTAAAAACTTTTTTATTGAGAATGTACTACTTATAGAAGGCTTAAAGCATAATCTGTTAAGTATTAGCCAGCTGTGTGATAAAGGATACTATATTAAATTTTTTCTTACTAGCTGCATATTAAGCCTAAATGGTAATGATGTTTTGCATGGCATACAGGTAAACAATGTGTATATGATATACTTGAATTGTATCAAAAATCATATTATTTTTTGTTTAAAAACTATTTCTGATGAGTCATGGCTTTGGTATATAAGACTTTATCACTTTAGCATAAAAAGTCTTAAGAGGAATACCCAAAAGAACTTAGTGAGAGGTATACCAAAACTAGACTTTACTAAGGACCACCTTTGTGATGCTTGTCAATTAGGAAAATAGGTGAAGTCATCTTTTTAGTCTAATAAGGATCTTAGAACTAGTAAACCATTGAAGATTTTGCATATGGATCTTTTTGGACCAGTTGAAACTGTAAGTCTAGGAGGTAAGGTATACAGATTTGTGATTGTGGATGATTACTCTAGATTCACATGGGTCAGATTTTTATATCATAAGGGTGAATCATTTGAAGAGTTTAGAGATTTTTTGACTTGGATTCAAAAGAATTTAGGATGTAAAATTTTGATAATTCAAAGTGATCATGGAGGAGAATTTGAAAATGAAAAATTTGATGATTTTTATAAGGAGAAAGTGATTGATCACAACTTTTCTGCACCTAGAACCATTCAACAGAATGAGATAGTCGAAAGGAAAACTAGAACATTAGTAGAAGTCACTCGAGCCATGTTGGTAGAATATTCACTTCCTAAATATTTTTGGGCTGAGGTGGTTAGCACTGCATGTTATATTCTGAATAGGTTGAATGTCAGATCAAACTTAAATAAAATACCCTATGAGTTACTAAATGGGAGAACACCTAATTTGTCACACTTACATATTTTTGGATGTAAGGTGTTCATACATAATAAGAAAAATCTACCTTAGGAAAATTTGATCTAAAATCAGATGAAGGAATTTTTCTAGGATACTCTAGTGTTGGAAAATCTTATAGAGTATTCAATAAAGAACTTTGATAATTAAAGAAACCACACATGTTGTATTTGATGAATCTGAAAGTTTGAAAGAGCATATAGTTGAAGAGGATGAGATAGAAATTGACTCCCAAAAGATTGAGAAAATAAATTTGAAAGAGATTTGGAAATAGAAAACAAGGTGCCTAGAGATTTAAGATTTTCTAAAAGCCACCCATAGGAATTTGATTATAGGTGAACCTAGTGAGGATGTTAGGACTAGGCATGGATTGAGCAAAGAAGTCAATCATTAAGCCTTTATTTTAATGATAGAACCCACAAATATTGATCAAGCACTTTCAGATGAATTTTGGATATTGACTATTCAAGAAGAATTAATCAATTTATAAGAAATGAAGTTTAAGAATTAACTACAAGGCCAAAGGATCAAAGTATAGTGGGAACTAAGTGGATATTCAAGAACAAAATGAATGACTCAGGAGTAGTCATTAGAAAGAAGGCTAGATTGATGGCTAAGAAGTATAATCAGATTGAAGTGATTGATTTTGAGGAGACTTTTGCCCCTATAGTTAGACTTGAAGCAATTAGGGTTTTATTATCCTTTGCCTATTTTAGAGGATTTAAATTGTCTCAAATGGATGTTAAAAGTGCATTTTTAAATGGGGTGATGCAAGATGATGTTTATGTGGAACAACCTCCAGGCTTTGAAAATTATAAACATCCAAATAATTTTTTTAAATTGAAAAATGCATTATATAGATTGAAACAAGCACCTAGGGCTTGGTATAAGAGGTTGATTATCTTCCTACTTGAGAGATCTTTTGAAAAAGGATACAACTCTATTTTTAAAGAAATTGGAAGAGGATATACTCATTGTACAAATTTATGTTGATGATATCATCTTTGGATCTACAAATAAAAATTTTTTTGATAATTTTCTAAAATAATGAGTAATGAATTTGAGATGAGTCTAATGAGATATTTGAGTTATTTTCTAGGCTTTAGCATTAAGCAAATTGAGGAGGGTATATTTCTTAATCAATCGAAGCATGTTAAGGACATTCTTAAAAAGTATGTAATGGAAAATGTTAAACCTATTAGTACACTTATGAATCCTCTATTCAGTTGGATAAGAACCCTAAGGGAAAATCTGTTGATAAAAAAAAATTTAGAGGAATTATTAGATCTTTACTTTACTTGACAGCTAGCCGACCCGATATTATGTTTAGTATTTATTTGTGTGGTAGATTTTAATCAGATCTAAAAAAATCACATTTGATAGCAGTGAAAAAGGTTTTGAGATATCTCTTGGGAACTCAGAATTTAGGGATTTGGTATCCTAAGTTTAGCTCTTCATCTGAAATAATTTGATATTTAGATTCTAACTTTGCAGGTTGTAGAGTTGATAAAAAGAGTACTTCTGGAATATGTCAATTCATTCAAAATTATTTAGTCTCTTGGTCCAGTAGAAAATAAAATTCAGTAGCCATATCTATTGGTGAAGATGAATACATTGCATGAAGAAGCTGTGAGACACAAGTACTTTGGTTGAAACAACAGTTGATTGATTTATGATTAACAATAGGCACAAGTACTTTAGAGTAACACATGGTTCTCATTTATTGTGATAACACTAGTGTAATATCAAAAATCTGCTCCAGGATCGTCCAGGACGATCTGGGATGATCAGTGGTGAAATTGCTCCTGAATTTGCCCAGATTTGTTCCAGGTGTTTCTCTGTAGGCATCGTCCAGGCCGATCGAGGCATCGGCCAGGCCGATGTGCACTGTTCAAAATATCGGCCGGAAAATAGTTCTGGGAACCGTCCAGGTCGATCAAATATGGTCTGATCGTCCCGGGACGATCTGGCGATCGGCCGGGCCGATCTGTGTTTTATAAAGCTGAAATAAGTCGTTTTGAAGAGAGAGAAAATTTATAAAAAAACGAAAATATCTTTTGAGGAGAGAGAAAGTTGAGGTGAAATTTGTAAAAGTTGATTTTCGGACGACGCGGAGCTGTTTTCGTCCGACGAGACTGTTCAAGATATTGCTGTACGCAAGGTAAGGCACATTCCGCCTTTCTAAATTTTCAGAACCGTCGTGTTTGGCGGTATTTTCTGTCCGGATTTTGTTTCCGTTAGTGATTTTCGTCCGTATCTTTCGATTGGTTCAGTTTTTATCGCGTAACTTTCTGTATATTGTTGACGTGCCGAGTGTGCACATTTTGGTTATTTTCTGAAGATTTTTGTCCTGGTATTTTTGATTCGACGGGGTTTTATTTCGACTGGATTTTTCTGTGTAATTGAAAATTATATGTGCAGTAGAATAAATGTTCTGAAATGTTATTATCTACATTCTGTGCAAATTTGGTAAATTGTAATTTTCAGGAAAAATTGTGTAAATTCCGTTTACTGCCGTTGTGCTGCCTGATTTTTGTCTGATTTCTGATTTGTCCGGATTTCTTCTGAATTGATATGCTATATGTATATGCTATAAAAAGGGAGTTATAAGGGGCCTGGATACTAAGAGATTCAGTTAGTGTCTGGGAAATCTGAAATGAGCTCAATCTGAATTTCTGAAATCAGTTCTGTTCCAGATCCGATGAATTCTGTTCTGGTGCTATAAGCACATCTGTTCTGGTGCTGTGAGCACAAAGGGAGGTATAAGGGGCCTGGATCCTATGAGATTCAGTCAGTGTCTGGGAAGGGAGGCATAAGGGGCCGGAATCCGTAGAGATTCCGTCAGTGTCAGGGCATTTAGCTATGAATTAAATAATATCTGATATCTGATTTGATATGATTCTGATTTCCGTATCTGTTCTGTAAGCAAATCTGATTCTGATTTCTGTACGATATGAATTGATCTGATCTATATGATATGATTTCTGTACAATTCTGACATATGATCTGAATTTCTGACTTCTGTACGATTCTGATTCTGTTGATCTGATATGTCTGATCTGTTCTATTTCTGATTTGATATGACTTCTATTTCCGTACAGTTCTGTTTGATTTTATTCAGTTCTGTCTGATTGGATCTGTCCGTATCTGTTCTGATTTGATCTATTCCGTTCTAATCTGTCCGATTTGATATC
>JACXSL010001488.1:0-25000 GCA_019514585.1 Dendrobium officinale
AATATTGTAAGATCGCAAAAATGCTTTTCACCCGAATAAGAGAATATCAGATCATACACATTCTCCGAGAGCAAAATGCGAGAGCAGATGCTCTTTCAAAGCTTGCGACATCAACGACCGCAGACATCTACAAGAGGAAACATGTTGAGGAAATCCACTTTCCAAGCATTCAAGGTCCATGGGTTATACAATCGATCAACGAAACAAGGGAGGAGTCTTGGATCAATCCTATTTTGTCTTTCTTACAAAATGGGATACTGCCTGAAGAACCCATGGCTGCAACAAGACTTCGAAGACGGGCAGCAAATTTCACCATTATTGGTGATGAATTATACAAACGCGCTTTCACCGGGGCCATATCTGAAGTGTCTCCCACCTTCAGAAGCCGATTATGCGCTTCAGGAAGTACATTCCGGAGTATGTGGCGAGCACCTGGGGGGAAGAGCTTTGGCCTATAAGATCATGAGACAGGGGTTTTATTGGCCTACAATGAAACAAGACGCACTTGAGTTTACACGAAAGTGCGCAAACTTCCAATTGCATTCCAACCTCACCCACACTCCAGCTCTAGAACTTGCATCTCTTCAAAGTCCCTGGCCTTTCGCCCAGTGGGGAATCGACATAATGGGGCCTTTCCCTATGGCCACAGGACAACGAAAATTAATCATCCTGGCTGTAGACTATTTTACAAAATGGGTGGAGGCAGAGCCCTTAGCAAAGATCACTGAAGCGAACGCCAAACAATTCTTATGGAAGAATATAATTTGTCGTTTCGGTATTCCATCCAAGATCATCACCGACAATGGAACTCAGTTCACCGGAAAAGTCTTTACATCTTTTTGTAAGGACTTTCACATTCAGCTCGTCCACACAGCTGTTGCCCATCCTCAAACGAATGGGCAAACAGAAGTCACAAACCGAACAATTTTGAAAGGGCTGAAGACACGCCTAGGGAAGGCTGGGGGGCAGTGGGTTGAAGAACTCCCGAGTGTCCTATGGGCTTACCGCACCACGGCCAGAACACCTACAGGAGAGACTCCATTTAACCTCTGTTTCGGCACAGAAGCAGTCATCCCGGTGGACATAGGGGTCCCGAGCAATAGAGTTCAGACCTTCGACTTCAGCAAGAATGAGAAAGAACTCAGGACGAATTTAGACCTCCTCCCCGAAGCAAGAGATATAGCCTCACTCAAGGCCGCTGCTTACCAACAACGGATCGCTCGTCACTACAATCGAAAGATAAAACCTCGAACTATCTCCATTGGAGATTTAGTTCTGCGAAGCCTTGAAGCTGCTGGAAAAGGCCCTCAACGTAACAAGCTCTCCCCCTTATGGGAAGGTCCTTATTTGGTAGCAGCCATGGTCAAGCCTGGAACCTTCAAGTTAAAAGACGCGAATGGAAAAAATGCTTCCCCGAACCTGGAATGTGGACAACCTCCGCAAATACTATCAGTAGTAGATTGATGTCGCTACTTGTTATGTGTAATGTCGTTCGTAACTTTCGTTTTGTTTTGTAGCTACGCATGCTATTTTCTTTAAGATTTTTGTACGTCGGTGTAGAAGAACACTTGTTTTTGTATCCCTAAGTTTAATAGGGAATTATCGTGCTGTTTTCTATATATAATACAGTGATGTGATATTTGCTTTATCATTACATTGTCTCTTCTATTCTGAACTTCCTCTTATGATTCGAGAAAAACACAACCTATGTTGTATCTCAATCAGTAAACGACCAATCCCAGGGGGACCCGGTCCGACCTCTTCCACACAGGTTAAAATCATCAAGCAAACGCTTTGATTAACAACCTCGGATAGGTCAGAGTATCCCAAAGCGGATATCTCTCATATTCATGCAAATTAGAAAGACTTCCTCAACACAGGAGGTAACATATATAAGAAAGAATATTGTCTTTTTTATATAAAAACCCACGAACATCAAGTACAACATCCAAAAATAGCAACACGCGAGCGGCAGCAACACGCGAGCGGCAGCAACACACGAACAATCATCGTAACAAAAATAAAAGTGACACGGAAAGCATCAAAATAATTCTACAGAATCTCAAGATCATCCTCGTCGTCCTCTTCCAACGCAAAGATCCTTTGCCTTTCACTCTCCAACTCTTCGTCGTCGGAATCTGGAGAAGGATCACCAGAAGCTTGGCTTGGGGTCAACCCCTCGATGTCCCCTCCATTTCTGCGTTTCACAGCACGAACACCCTTCATAAAGCCTTTGATGAAACCATCCTGCATAAGCTCCTCTTCTAAGGCCTTCACCTCTACGTCGTAGAAATAATCACGAGCTTCCTGGACTTGATCCTCGATAAAAATCTTAAAACCATAAGATCTTTTGAACTCCTCTACGGCTGAAGATGGAGACAATTGAGCTACCTTCTCCGACAATTTGTCCAAAAGTTTCTTATTTTCGGCCTCGAGGGCTTGTATATTTTCAGTTGTTGGTTGTTTGTTGCCTCTGCCTCCACTAACTGAATATGCAAGCGATCCATCCGCTCGTTCTGAGAAGAAGATGAAGCAATCTTGTTCGCCAATTCTGCTCTACATTCATGAAGCTGACTCTCCACTGACTCCATTTCTTTCACCCTGCTGCTATATTTCTTCTTGTATTCTCCCTGGAGGTATTTGACCTTCACAAACTCATCGTTCCAGACATCCAACATTTTGTTCGCCTCAAGGAACTGCGCAAGGAAAAGATAAGTGAAAAGCATATCCTCGAAATTAAATGCAAAAAATGATAGAAACGAAAAGAAGGTCAACTCACCAAATCTTCGAGCCGACGACGACTGATACACTTATGCTTCAGCACTTCCTCGGGGATGTATATCCTGGACGGAGAAAAAGCGAGGGGCTTTGCCGCCAACCGCAAAAACTTCGTCCGACTTTTTCTTCTTCGGTGTATGAGAATCTCCATCGCCTTTAGGTCGCCTGGATTGAGTTATCGGGACTTCTGAGACTTTTGTGGATATCTTCAGTTTCTGTGCACTTGACCTCCCTGCATGAGTGGATATTCCCACCTTAAATAAATATTCCTCATCCAAGCACTTGCTCAGAGAAAGCATCTCGTAACGAAGAGCTTCGGTAGTAGGAAGCTTTAACATGTTCAACAAGTCATCCGCTCCTAGATGAGGAGGAACGGGTAACTCCTTCAACGTTCCCCACTTCTCTTGGAGACCCCAATCATTTTTCACAAAAAAAAAATCACTGATCCAATCTTTGGATGGATCCCGAGTACGAACCTCCAACCACTTTGACCTAAAAGAAATTCGACCCTGTGGATCGTTGTAAATACGCCCTATCCGGGGTAAGCAATCCACAGACAGCACCGCTCCACGTTCTCTAAAAAATGCAATTAGACCCACCACCACCGACATGGCCCGATAAGAGAATTGAGATAAACTCAATCCACAAGCCACCAGAATGTCAACCAGTTCGGAAGGCAGCGGAAATCGCAACCCCGCCTTTAAGCTAAACTCATACACCGTTACATATCCTTGAGGAGGGAAACAGGCGCGCTCAGATCTTGCTGGAACTCTCATCACCAGATCATTAGGAAAATGATACTTTTTCCTAAAAGCGATAAAGGAGTCTTCTGTAATAGTAGAAATCACATCATCAACTTTTTTTGCCTTAGTGGATTTCTTTGAACCCTCTGAACGCGCAGCTGGGCGATTTTCCACGACGGACACATCTTTGGTAGAAGTTTGATCTCCCATTTTTGCCTCGCAAGAATTCACCAGGAAGAAATCCCGTAGGTTTCTATCGCCAGTAAACCGGAGGGAGAAGATGAAATCCCGTAGGTTTCTATCGCCAGTAAACCGGAGGGAGAAGATGAAATCCCGTTGGTTTCTATCGCCAGAAAACTGGAGGGAGAAGATGAAATCCCGTAGGTTTCTATCGCCAGTAAACCGGAGGGAGAAGATGAAATCCCGTAGGTTTCTATCGCCAGAAAACCGGAGGGAGAAGATGAAATCCTGTAGGTTTTTATCGCCAGAAAACCGGAGGGAGAAGATGAAATCCCGTAGGTTTCTATCGCCAGTAAACCGGAGGGAGAAGATGAAATCCCGTAGGTTTCTATCGCCAGTAAACCGGAGGGAGAAGATGAAATCCCGTTGGTTTCTATCGCCAGAAAACCGGAGGGAGAAGATGAAATCCCGTAGGTTTCTATCGCCAGAAAACTGGAGGGAGAAGATGAAATCCCGTAGGTTTCTATCGCCAGTAAACCGGAGGGAGAAGATGAAATCCCGTTGGTTTCTATCGCCAGAAAACCGGAGAGAGAAGATGAAATCCCGTAGGTTCCTATCGCCAGAGAACCGGAGGGAGAAAGAAGGAGGAGTTGCAAGTTTCCTAAGGGCTTAAGAGGCCTATTTATAGGTTTTGGAAAGAAAGGGGAGAAGTTATTGCAAAATTCTAGAATTACCTATTTTTAGAAATTTTTTACGAATTTTTTGGAATTTTTAGGAATTTTTTTGGAATTATTTGGACCAAAAAAAATAGCAAAAAATGAATTTTTACTTAAATGGGGCCCACTTAAGTCGGTGCAACCAACTGGCCTCCCGAAACGACGCGGCCAGCGCGGCGATCCGCGGGCATCACGCGCGGATCCCGGCCGGCCGCAGCAAGCCTGCCGCGGGCGCTGTTCCGCGCAGCCCAGGCAAGGCCACGGGCTCTGTTCCGCACACGGCCGTGGGTGCGGCCCCGGCTCTATTGCGCGTGACCACAGGTGCGGCCCTTGGCCCCCTTCCGCGTGACCGCGGGTGAAGCCCAAGCGGAAATGTTCCGCAGGGTCTGTTCCGCGCAGCCGCGGCTCATGGGCACGGCAGCTGTGCCAGGCCGCCGGCCGGTCCGGCCGGTTCGGTCGCCCGGTCCATTCCGAGTCCGTTTTTTGCCCAGGAAAGACCAAATCGGACGTTTTTGGGTCCCCGGACACATTTTTCGACACTCCGAACTTGATTTCAGCACTTCCAGGACCATTCGGACCTCCTACACACAAGATAAATTCTGAGTCACTCCCGAAAATTCTTTAACGCATATTTTCGGACTCCTGGAGCTTCGACGTCCGAAAATACGGGGGCAACTGATACGACATCGCAAAATCATCTTGATCGGGCACAAATCTCGAGGCAAAACCTAGTTGGAAACTTCAAAAATTAATTTCGGAAGCATATGAACTCCGATTTCAGCGAGCTTACAGTCAAACTGAGCGTCTCAGAAATACAAACCCAACAACACCAAGATCAACCCAATCCGAGCCCAAATGAGTCCGAATCAAAGGTTCGAAGCGCTGTTGGGAGGTTCAAACCGCAATTTGAGTTACCAAACGGTCTCCGATTTTGACGAGCTTATACTCGAATCGAACGGCTCGACGAGACGAATCCAACGAGCCCAAGATCATCAAATTCCGAAATCATTAAGGCCTTCAAATGTCCAACGAACGGTGCATGATCGAAGGATTCGATATCGGCCGTCCATTCGGATCACTTCCAATTCGCCCCTTGATCTCACGCCTATTTACGGGCTGTGCCACTCCAGAAAAAAACTATAAATAGAGCCCTCATTCTACACCAAGGGGGACTCAAGTGAAGAGAGAGAGGAAGAAGAGAAGGAGAAGGAGAAAGGGGAATAGGAGATTCCTCACCTCCTCGACCACCGCCGCCGGAGTTCTTCCTGCCGCTTGAAGACGCCGGAACTCTGCCGGATTTTTAGGAAACTCAGGGAATTCGCAGGATTTTGTGAATTTCGTGGAAAAGACAAGTTGTATTTGGATTATCCCGACTTGTGGGAAGAAATCCGCCATTTGTAATCTACGAAGACACTAGTGGAAATTTGCAACTGGGCGAGGCCCCGTGGTTTTTCCCATTTTTGGGTTTTCCACGTAAAAACTCTTGGTGTTCATTCCTTTTCCCTGTTTGTGTGTTAAACTTACGTACAACGCTCAGACGCGAATTTACAAACTCTACCGCCGCGTATTTTCTAACACACAACAATCTCCATCCTTCAGTTAGTTTTGACTTACCTCTTGTAAATGGCTTCATTGTCAACTTGCATTGGGAGCTTCCCACCTCATGACCGGAAGATGTTAGCTGGCATAAGTTTCATGCCCTTAGATACTCCTGCTATGCTTGGATGGGTATTATTGTGAAGTTAAAATGTGCGGATGTGCTAATTAAAAGATATATCCTTGTTAATACATCTTGCCCCTTTTGTCAAAATGCTCAGGAAACTCACAAGCATCTATTCTTTGATTGAGATATAAGTTAAATGTTGAAAAATTGTTTGGCGGCAACGTAATCTAGGATTTAAGAGGATTGGTTCATTTATTAATTAAATTTAATGTATTTTGAATTTGATTTGTGTGTTAAGTATGAATTAATTATTAACTTGAATTTTAATTCTCTTTAATAAGTTATGATGAAAAATAATACAATTAAGAGCTACTTTAATTATTATAAATTAGTTAGTTAGGTGTTAGTTATCAAGTTGCTAATTATATTACTAATTATCTAATTATATTTATATGCCCAAATTAGTTTGTTAATTATTTATTGAAATTAGAAATTATTTAATTAATATTCATATTAATGATTTAATTAATTATTTAAGTATTATTTAATTAGTTTTAGTTATTAATTATCTCATTTGTTTACTTAAAAATTCAACTACTAATTAATTATTATTTACAATATTAAGTATATAATTAACAAAATTTATTTGAAATTATATTAATTAAACTAATTTAGATTAATTTTTAATTTAGAAGGTTGTCTAGGGTTTGCTATTCATCTTCTTCCCATGCTTCGTTTCTGTCACTTTTCCTCACTGTCATTTCCTCGTGGCTGCTTTGGCTTCACATGAAATTATTTTTGATAGAGTTGCTAAAGCAATTTCTTCGTCTCGTTCGAAGGTGTCGGCTCGAAAGTTACGACGGGAGCTCGCTAGCGTCATAGGTAACCATCTTTGCCTACTCCTTCAAGACGGGAGCTTGCTTGCTCGCCACAAAAGAACTTTGTGAATCCGTAAATCCAAATCCGCCAAACAACGAAATCTAATAAATCCCAAATTTACACCGTTATTCCCATCAAACTCTTGGTTTTGATAACTCTCATGAGCACCTTAACGAGTCAAATTCAAGCTAACTTTTTGCGAGTCAACTTTGCTCACTTACACCCCTAATTATAGATTATAAACATTTGTATATAAATATTGTTATAAAAAATTTGTAGGTTTTAATAAATATTGTTATTATGTATCATTTAATAAATTACATAATAATGCATTCGAAATTTAAATTTTGCTTATTTTAATTATATAATGAATCCAATAAGCACTTGCAATTTGGAAATTAAAATCATAGTTTGTCAGTTCAGAAAATCGGACGTCTGATGTGTGCAGGACATTTATTATGTTCAGTTGGACGGCGACATGCAATGATTTGTGGCACGCTGCAAAAGCGGTTGGTCGCTTGGGCCATCCGGTGGGTCGGCTCTTTCTTGTGGTCGGATGGTCCACGAGAAGACAAAGAGATTTTTTATTTTTATTTATTAAGAACATTGAATAACGAATTATAAAAACACATAATTTGAGTTCATAATTTTAATAAACTATAGTTTAAATTATTTATTTTGTGCTATAAAAATATTAATATGTTTGTGAAAAGAATCTATATATACTGCATATACATTCACATAAATTTAGCAGGCAGCCGACAAGATAGAAAGAGAAGACTCACAGCTAATGGAGAAATTATTGTGTACGCAGTCAGAACATAGAATTGTGTTCGGATGCTGCGTACACACTGCTTATTTCACTGCGTATTTTTTGATACATTATGTTTTCTACGTATTTTTTGCATATTTTATGTGTATTTAGTGAGTATTATTTATTTGCTAATTATTTACCACAAAAAAATTATGTCTCAAAAAATACGCAACAAAATAAGCAGTGTACGCACATCCGAACACGTTCGGATTGCGTACACAATAATTTCTCCAGCTAATGAGCCCCACTAAGGAACTCACCCAAGGACCAAAGGAACATGTGATACTCTAAAATCTAAATATAAAAGAATTGTGTATTTTATTTCTTAATTAATATATTAGAGCTATTAAACTCATTTATTTAATAAAATTCAATAGAAGAAATCATATACGCTAAAATATTTCATTATAATTATTATTCATCAAAATTCATTTATAATACCCCAAAGCTCGATCAATATATAAGTTTAGCTTTTAATACTCATAGTTATAAAAGAATATAATATAAAGTAAAAGGATATAAATATGAAATTCTAAAATTAGATAAGCCTTGCCCCTCTTGATCTTGACCCCTTCTTGAAAAAATATGAGCTAACAATTTATTAGGTTACTGAAACTTATAACTGCAATCAATGCAATATAATAAAAATAATATGCATGTCATTATACAATCAAAATCAGCATAAAAATGTAAAAATATGAACATGTGATTGTCATTATAAATGATATCAATTCATATAAGCAATGAGAATCAATCCAAACATTGTAACTTATAAATTAACGATCAATAGTTATATGAAAGATTAGTATTTTATGTCATTTTTATACACATGTCAAATATAATACAACAAGTAAACTCATGAATCTATGCATGCTTATAATTTATATCATATTTTTATCTATATGTCATATCAATCTCATGCATACCAATTTGCACGCCATATCAGCCTAGTATTTTACATCTATTCTATTCTTGTCTAATAGTATCAAATCATGTATATCATATTATAAATCAAGTCCAATGTACTTTGTATATATATATATATATATATATATATATATATATATATATATATATATATATATATATATATATATATTATATATATATATATATATATATATATTGGCATCAATCTTATCAATATTATCATATTCTCATATCATTCATGTCTTATATCATGTTTATATCATATCGTATGATTTTTATAATTATCTGTTGACCTCATTTTTGTATGAAGTCACTAGGACTTATCTTGGATTTCTTTTGGTGGCCTAATGATCGACATGTGCCCACTTGTCAATCATATAGGTCCCAGTCTAAACCAAATCCTAGACTAATCAAATCCAGTTCTTATCCTTCAATCCAAGGTCTGGTCCAGCCTTCTACCAACATTCAATCAACTTTCAAATCACATCCAATCAATCTCAATCATCCAATTGACTTTTATTTATGTAGATGAGCCAAGTCTAGCCATTCAACTGAAATCACTAGATGGATAAGAGTGGGGGGGTGAATTGTGAAAACTTTTTGACAATTAATAAAACCTAAGCAGGAGTTCTAATTTTTTTATGCTTTTAAAATTTTAACATGAAAACTTTAAACAACTTTTCTTTCACAAATTTTCCCAAGCAAATATTATGAAATAAAATGCATGCAATAATAAAAAGACGATAAGGAAAAAGCACACCAAAATTTTGATAGTGGTATGGTCAAACCATGACCTACGTCCACTCCCAGGAGTCCTCCGCTCTGGGTATTTCACTACAAGCAATAGCTCTCCTTTTGTCCCCCTTAGTAAGGCGGAGAAGCCCTTACAATACTCCCTTTCACCAACCCGGCGTAGCGGAGTGCCAAACTCTGTTTTCACCCTCCTGGCGACGGCAGAGAACCTTCTCCTTTTTCTCCCTCATGGAGAAGGCAGAGTACCTAGAGGTCACGGATGTAGAAGAGCCTTTCCCTTGGAGATCCTCCCACAAATTCTTCTAGGGCCACAGGAGGAACAAGATGCAATAAGTTCGGAGCAACCGTGTGATCTCCCTCACACCTCTTCTCCCTCACAACACTCACCTTCTCCTCCCTCTCTCAAACCCTAAAGAACTTCTCAAGAGCTCTCTCCCTCAGAATCCCTCTCTAACCACGTTCTCCTCTCTCTGATTCACACATTCAAAACATTACAATTTTGATACCTAAAAAACGGGCTCCAAAATCCCTGAAATTTCAAAGTAGTCGTTACTATCGTACAGTACGGTTTCTAATCGTACAGTTCGATATGTATATATAAACAGACTTCGTCCTGGTACGAAGTGGTCCGAACAGTTTAAAAACATTCATATAGTACGATTTTAAATCGTACGGCATGATCCACAACGATACTATTCGTACAGGACGATGGCCGGGACGATCAAATGTCGTCTCTGTTCATCGTATGGTACGATTGACATCGTACAGTACGATGAGACAAAAATCAAGAGATCGTCCAGGACGATCCCTGGGACAATTATAATTCGTCTCTGTTCATCGTATTGTACGAATTGGTTCGTACAGTACTATGTTCAAATTATAATTAAGCCTAAATTTCTTGCACTAATCACAGGTTAAATTAAGTAAGTATTTAAAATAAATCATACAGTACAAACTTGTTCGTACAGTACGAACGGTGTAAAATAACTTACTTAAGTTAAAACGACAGCTAGGGTTTTGGATTTGAACATATCGTACAGCACGGTTTACATTCGTATAGTATGATCTATTCACAGAATCATCCTACAAAGCTCTAATCGTACGGTACGAAATAACATCGTACAGTACGATCTACAGAGAAAGAAAAACTTTAAATTTTTCATTTAAAAACACTCCCCCTGTGTGTGTGCATGGTTGCTCAGACTTTTATGCATTTTGTGGCCAGACTCAAGAAAGTAAAAATAAAATAAATACCAAAATACATTGTCAGATTCATACTCCTAATCTAACCATTCTTAAGTCTTCCTGTTGTCTTGAGTAGCTTGTGATCTTCCTGAAGTGTTAGTACTCACGGACAATAGCAAATAAAATAAAATTTAATGAATAGATAATTCAAACGACATTATTTGTCATCATCAAAATTTCAAACTCGGGGTCATGGGTTGCAAGATCAACCTCAAAATCCAATTCAGATCCAAGTTTTGAAGCCACATCTTAGGGTTAAGGACCTAGGTCCTGAAACCTTTTATATATAATTTTTTTTGTCACCTTGAAACCAAGTCAATAGATATCTGATATAAAGTCTATCAATTTTATATTGATTTGGCATGCATCTTTTGCAATCCCACCAAATTTGAGCTTATTCTGAGGTGACTACCCATAAAAACTGAATATATTTTCAAAGCCTACAAAAACCTTCAAATATTTATAGTCTACGCCATTAGACTCTCCACCTTATAAAATTTGAACTTGGGATCTTCCCCAA
The DNA here is from genome assembly GCA_019514585.1 of Dendrobium officinale. Classification (NCBI taxonomy): domain Eukaryota; kingdom Viridiplantae; phylum Streptophyta; class Magnoliopsida; order Asparagales; family Orchidaceae; genus Dendrobium; species Dendrobium officinale. The sequence goes on from JACXSL010001488.1 coordinate 11,222, forward strand.
AGCCTTTCATCATATCCATGGCATTCCATATGACATATTGATTGATAACCTACACATTGCTGAACCCAACTTCACCTAGAGTTGACTAGTGGTCAAAATGACCAAAATGCCCTTTAAAGGAATTTTTTGGTCTTTTCCCTAAAATTCAACTTAGTTCAACCTTATTAACCTTCAAAACTTATCCCAATGGATCATAAAAATCATTAGGAACACATTGGACCCAAACCCCCACTTTGGTTTGACATGGTTGACCAAGTCAATCATGATTGACCAAAGTAACCCTTAAAGATTTAAACACCCATTTCCAATCAAATGGCCTCCCCTTGGGATGAAACCTCTTCCATTGAGTTCATATCATCAATTTGAACTCAAGGGACCCACCCCTTGCTCCCAAGTCAACATAGTTGACCAAGTCAATCAAGTTTGACCAAACCTCTCACACACTTCTACCCCTTCAAACCTTTTGACCAAAACTTCTCCAAACCCCTTCAAATTCATAAGGTGACCTATTGGGTCATGAAAAAACTCCTCTTGAAGACCTAAGCCTTGGGCCTGTTGAAACTTGTTAATTATGAATTAGGTTGTTAGGCCTAAGCTTATGTCCCAAAAGGCTAACCAAGAGGGGGTGAATTAGTAATTTAAAAATTCTTCCTCTTTAAACCGATTAAATTTTTAGTGAAATTTAAAAAAAAAACTTCAACCATAGATCAACACAAAAGCAGTAAAGTAAAAAGCAGCAGAAAATAAAAAGATGCAAGATTTATAGTAGTTCGGTCAAACACGACCTACATCCACTCCCTGAAGTCTCTCACTTCAAGTATTGCACTATTACAACAAGTGTCTCTCCTTTTGCCCACAGTAAGGCAGAGAAGCCCATGTAAAAACTCTCTTCCACCACTACCTGGTGCGGTAGAGAACCATCATCCTTTTACACCCTCCAAGTGTCGGTAGAAAACCATCAGCTATTCACACTCTCCAAGTGTAGGCAGAGAACCTTTGTTATTTCACACTCTCCAAGTGTAGGTAGACAACCCTTTGTCCTTTCAGACTCTCCAAATATAGGCAGAGAACCTTCGACTGTTCACACTCCTTGAGTGTCGGCAGAGAATCGAATCTTCTTGAAAGATCTTCTCACGAGAAATTTAGAAGGATGAGAGAAAAGAGTGAAGTAATCACAATTCACAAACAGAGATCCTTACCTTTGAGTAACCAAGTGAACCCTTCACTCTCCAGTTGTAAGAACTCTCCTTCAAACACTCTGTCTCACTCTCTCCTTCAATCTCCCTTTAGTATGCAAGAAGACCAAAAAGAAAAAAGATTGGTCTTAAGTGGACCTTTTATAAGAAAGACAAAAAACCACCCAAAAATTGCAATTCTCAATTTCTGACCGACCATGATCATCCCGTACGATCCAATTTCGTACGTACAAATAGTGTAAAAACTATTGCATGCGAACAATATATGAATCAGTACAAACTATCTTCATACCTGATAATTGTCCCGTATTAACTAAGTTCGTCCGGTATGAATAGTTATTCCTAAGGTTCTTTGGTACGAAAATGTAGGATGAATTTTAAGTCTCTAAAAATGAGAAGATCGTCCTGGGATGAACCATAAATATCGTCTAGATGAATAATTCATTTTGGCCAATCCAGAGCCCATCATCCTGGGATGAACAAAAATTATCGTCTAGATGAACCCATCATGAGAGCACCATCTTGAGACACACATTAAATATCATTTGAACAAACACATCCAGAGCCCATCATCTTGGGACGAACTAAAACATCATATGGATGAATAGTTCATTTTGAAGAATACAGAGGTTTACGTCCTAGGATGAACCATAATATTCGTCCGGACGAACGCATCCAGAGAGCATCATCCTGGAACGAATGATAATTATCTTTTGAACGAACGTGTCCAAAGCCCATCGTCATGGGACGAACGAAAAACATCATCAAGATGAATAGTACTTTATAAAAATTTTGTCCCTCTCTATTCATTCTTTTGCTCATTCAGGAGTTTTAACTGACCAGATCATCCCGTATGAACATGGTTCGTACTGTATGATCAATTTCTAAAATATTATGAATTTTAACTCTCTCCCGGTGTGTGTGTGTGTGTGTGTGTGTGTGTGTGTGTGTGTGTGTGTGTGTGTGTGTGTGTGTGTTAAGTTATTCAATTACAATCACACACTCTCTCAGATTCAAATAAAGAGAAAAATATAAACTTCAATATTATAAAAATTTTAAGCATATCTTGATTTGAAGTCTTTAACAATATGGAGTATGATTTTCCTAAAAAATTAGTACACAAAAGAGCAAGAACAATTCTTCCAAAATGTGTTAGGAGAAGATAATAATCAAAACAATAATATTTGGAATCATCAAAACATACAAGTTGCAGGAATGTAAAACATGCAAAGCTAAGTAGCAACTCTCTCAACAAACTCCCCCTTTTTGATGATGACAAAATAATTATTATTTGTATAAATTTGAAGGTCCTAAGTTTCTCCTAAACTCCCCCCGAATGAATAATCATGTGAGAATAAGGGGCATGAGTGTTGAACTAATCAAATTTTTAATTTTTAATTTTTTCACACATACAAAAATAATCACACTGAATTGTCAAAACAAACTCTAAAAAATATTATGAATAAAAATAAAAAAAATAACAATACACTAAAAATACAAACAAACAATGAACAACACACATAAAAGTCAAAAAATATTTCTCCCCCTTTTAACAACGGTAAAAAGATAAGAAGAAACGATAAAATATAGAAATGTAAGGAGTCATATGAAAACCCTTTGATAATTGATCCATGAAGAGATTTGAGTTATAATTGAAATAAAAAAGATAAATTTCATTAGAGAAATTGAAAGATTCATATGATTTAAGTATAGATATAACATAGATAAGAAAAAAATATCTAAATCATGAATCAGTTTAGATAATAAGATAAACAAAATTATTGCAAAATTGATGAGTGTAAAATTTGAATATTTTAAATTTCAATACAAAATAAAATTGGACAGAAGATTAATTTGAATTTAAAGATTAAAAGATTGAGGAAAGAACATATACTTGTGTCACTTTGTGCATCTTTTCAATATTTGTGGCACAACTTGTGCATCTTTTTATTTGTGGGCTAATTTTGTGCATCTTTTTCAAATTGCAAACCATTGCGTATTCTTTTGATTTTTGTCAATTTGTACATTTTCAAATGTTTACTTTGATCTTTCCAAAATTGATAATCTAAAATCTCAAATTTCTCTAAGTACAATGATATTTATATTAAAAAGAGAAATAAAAAATAAGAAAATATCAAAATTGTAATAATAATATTAAAATTATGTTAGTCTAACAAGAGACTTGAGATTGATACCCTTAACTAGATCAAGTTATAGTACAACTTAAATTTTTGAAAAAAATTAGATTTTCTTATGAATTCAATTTTGTATTGCATTTCAAAATATAGCACTTGTAAGATTAATATTTTAAGGATATTCATATAGGCTAACACACATTTTTGAAAGAGATTTAAAAAAAAAGGACAAGGCAATTTTTATTGATATCATAGTGAATGATATTACATTGAGCATGAATGATATCAATACACAGATTTTAATAAAACATAAAACATACACATCACTTCACATAAAACATAAAAACTTAAAAGCTAACAACACATCACATCGTATCTGATAGAGAGAAACATAATAGAAGTATACTCGTCACTCAGAATGTCCCTGATCTAGAGGAGGTGACTGGTTGAAGAAGTTAAAATAGCTACTCATCATAGTCATATTCAAGATCACAGCATCTAGTTGGCCTCGCATCCAACCCATGTCCTACTGGTGTTGTGCATCCTGCTGCTGTAGATGAGTCTCAATTTGATCAAAGCGGTGATCAAAATGAGTCTCAAGACGATTAAACCTGTGAACCATATCTTGAAAGTTTGGTTCACAAGCAGGCGCAGGTGCAGGTGCTCTCTCCTCCCACTTAGTGTCAGCACCTTCATCATATTTTGCAAAGATAGCTCGGAATGAACCATCATTGTAGAATAAAGGCTCTTCAAGGTGAGACACATCAGGATGAACTAATTCATACTTCTTATCAAGAATATAAGCCACAAGATGTCCTAGAGCAATGTTCTTCTTTCTCTTATGGGATGCATGGCCAATTTCAGAAAGCCCATAAAGATAGTCAAGAATGAGTTGGGCTTCATCAATGGGTTGACCAATAAGAATCAGATAAGTGACAGTGGAAAGAAGAAGAGTGATATTAATTCTATCACCAGCTTTTGGAATGATGGAAGTTCTAAGCATATGCTGGATGATTCTAGCATCTTGATGTAAAGTGTTTACTTTGGGTAAATGGCATTCTTGTCTAATCCCTCTAAGCACTCTATTAACCTCAGACCAATCAAAAGTAATGAAATAAGTCAAAGTGTGGGCTCGTATTCTTTCAGTCCTTAGGTTTAAGAAAGCTCCCAGATCCTGCTTGGTTATTTCTACATTCTTTTATAGAACATAGGATCTAATCCTATCTTGATCAGAGTTAAAGGTCATGTTCACTAAGAAATAATGAAATGTAGAAAGATTCAAAGAGTAAATCAGTGTAAGGATAAACTCAAATTGAGTGGATGCAAAGAGTGGTAGTATCTGATAGACTGTATTCTCTTCAATCAAAATTCGGGAAGCGGTCAATTTAGCATATACAAACCTAGGGAATGGTTTTTCATTTTCCTTGGAAAGAAATTTGTCATTGGCATTCCTAGGCCCCCTGGTGAGTTCCTTAGCTTGCCTAATCCTCTTGCTTGAACTTGTCATTAGAAAAGATCAAAAAGGAATAGAAGTTTGAAAAGGCATTTGAGGTGAATGAAGTTTAAAATCTAAACCTTTCCAATTTAAAGAAAAAATGACCTTTTGTACGAAAAAAATTGGGTTCATCCCGTACGAAACTTGGTTTGTACATACGAATTAAAATTTCATATGTGCGAATACATGCATTAGAAATAAAATGATTTTTTGTAATCATACGAGTTATGAGGCATCCTTTCGTATAGATTTTTTTATCAGACGATCGTACATACGAACAGGTGTTCGTCCAAGATGATCAGTTATTTAAGATCATTTTTATGACAGTTTGAATCGTACCATATTTAGAGTAACACATGGTTCGTATGTACGAACGTAGGTTCGTACGTACAATTAGAAATAAAAATGGTGCGTATCCATATAACCGTCTAGAAACATACATGCGATTGAATACACATCATTCGGATGATCGTGACGATCGTACAGATGAACTGTATTGAAAATTGAAAAACTGCAAGCAAACCGTTCAACACAACAATTAATACGCTACAGGATTCGTCCAGTACAAAATTAATTTCATACAGACAAAATTCACATTTTAAAAAATTTATATGATGCATGGAAATCATGATTTTTAATGTGTAAATGTTTTGAAAATCACACTAAACGAACAAATAAAGACAACAAAAATAAAACAAGCTCAAAAACCGAAGAAAAGAAAAAAAAATATACGGAAAATCACAAAACTAGAAAACACTCTAACAAAACACAAATCAATGTTGTAGTAACATTTAATTAAGCATTCAAGTCAATCACACCAAGGCTTGTTCTTAATGTACAGAAAATATCAAAGGCTAATGGTTTAGTTAAAATGTTTGCAGGTAAATTTTCTGTTGAAACATGATTAAGTTCAATTTCCTCTTTTGATACATAATTCCTTAAGAAATGATGTCTAATATCTATATGTTTGGTCTTTGAATGTTGAATAGGATTTTTAGAGATACAAAAGGCACTAGTTGTCATGACCCGACCCGATCCGGGACGGATCCCGCTCGCACCGGGTCGCGACACGGAACGAACAGACTGACCAGGATCTGGTTATGGAATTTGGTTCGGAACTGAATCTTCCAAATAATTCAACTCAAAACAGACACACAGACACAAAGCTACTATGAATCATCAAACACAGCGGAACAGAACATCTATATTTTCTTTTCCTCAAAACAATCATCTACAAATAAAGTACATGGCTTTTAACCAGAAAGAAAGACAAAACAGAAAAGCCATGATTGTACAAAAATCAAATGTACAAAATAATACCTATACTGATCAGACTCTGAAATCTATTCATGGACTTCCTTCCCTTTCCCAGAACCTAAAAACCACAAGAAAACAAGAGTGAGCTCGACAGCTCAGCAAAGCGACAAACCTCCAATCAAAATTCTCAGAATCTCAAAACCCACACATCAGACAAATCCGTACAGAAATCAGAACAGAATCGGACAGATATCAAATCGGACAGATCAGAACGGAACAGATCAAATCAGAACAGATACGGACAGATCAAATCAGACAGAACTGAATAAAATCAAACAGAACTGTACAGAAACAGAAGTCATATCAAATCAGAAACAGAACAGATCAGACATATCAGATCAACAGAATCAGAATCGTACAGAAGTCAGAAATTCAGATCATATGTTAGAATTGTACAGAAATCATATCATATAGATCAGATCAATTCATATCGTACAGAAATCAGAATCAGATTTGCTTACAGAACAGATACGGAAATCAGAATCATATCAAATCAGATATCAGATATTATTTAATTCATAGCTAAATGCCCTGACACTGACGGAATCTCTACGGATTCCGGCCCCTTATGCCTCCCTTCCCAGACACTGACTGAATCTCATATGATCCAGGCCCCTTATGCCTCCCTTTGTGCTCACGGTACCAGAACAGATGTGCTTATAGCACCAGAATAGAATTCATCGGATCCGGAACAGAACTGATTTCAGAATTTCAGATTGAGCTCATTTCAGATTTCCCAGACACTAACTGAATCTCTTAGGATCCAGGCCCCTTATAACTCCCTTTTTATAGCATATACATATAGCATATCAATTCAGAAGAAATCCGGACAAATCAGAAATCAGACAAAAATCGGGCAGCACAACGGCAGTAAACGGAATTTACACAATTTTTCCTGAAAATTACAATTTACCAAATTTGCACAGAATGTAGATAATAACATTTCAGAACATTTATTCTACTACACAGATAATTTTCAATTACACAGAAAAATCCAGTCGAAATAAAACCCCGTCGAATCAAAAATACCCGGACAAAAATCTTCAGAAAATAACCAAAATGTGCACACTCGGCACGTCAACAATATACAGAAAGTTACACGGTAAAAACTGAACCAATCGAAAGATACGGACGAAAATCACTAACGAAAACAAAATCCGGACAGAAAATACCGCCAAACACGATGGTTCTGAAAATTGAGAAAGGCGGAATGTGCCTTACCTTGCGTACAACAATATCTCGAACAGTCTCGTCGGAAGAAAACAGCTCCGTGTCGTCCGAAAATCAACTGTTGCAAATTTCACCTCGACTTTCTCTCTCCTCAAAAGATATTTTCGTTTTTTTATAAATTTTCTCTCTCTTCAAAATGACTTATTTCAGCTTTATAAAACACAGATCGGCCCGGCCGATCGCCAGATCGTCCCGGGACGATCAGACCAAATTTGATCGTCCTGGACGGTTCCCAGAACTATTTTCCGGCCGATATTTTGAACAGTGCACATCGGCCTGGCCGATGCCTCGATCGGCCTGGACGATGCCTACAGAAAAACACCTGGAACAAATCTGGACAAATTCTGGAGCAATTTCACCACTGATCGTCCCAGGACGATCCCAGATCTTCCTAGACGATCCTGAAGCAGATTTTTGATATTACTATCTCCCCAACTTCAGAAAAATGTCATCCTCGACATTATCCAATCCAAACTCAGTCAGAACAAGTACGGGTACGACTGTCTCATGTCAGACTCCTTCTCCCAAGTTGCTTCCCGCGCAGTCCGGTGCTTCCACTGAACTTTTACCATCGGAATCTGTTTATTTCGAAGCTTTCGGATGTCGTTCGCCAAAATTAACTCGGGCTCTTCCTTGTACGCCAGATTCTCCTGAATCTCAACCTTATCAGCTGATACCTTCTTCCTGTTGAGTCCCAGTAAAATTTAAACCCTAAGTCCCAAGGCTAATAAAGTTTAACCGAAATGAAATTTTCTTTTAAAGTTAGTAGAAAAATGTTTTTCAAACCACAGAGTTGTTTAAACTGAAATTTAAAATGCGGAAACGTAAAAGCTAAAAAGTAAATGACACCAGATTTATAGTGGTTCGGTCTATAACCAGACCTACATCCACTCCTCAGAGGCGCCCTCTGAGTATTGCACTAATACCAATAGTGACTCTCCTTTTGCACCCACAGCAAGGCGGAGAAGCCCTTACAACACACTCTTTTCACCACTCCCCGGTGCGGTAGAGAACCGTCCGTCCTTTTACACAAAACCCAGTGTTGGCAGAGAACCTTCGTCCTTTCACACCCTCCAAGTGTGGGCAGAGAACCCTTCGTCCTTTCACACCCTCCAAGTGTGGGCAGAGAACCCTTCGTCCTTTCACACTCTCCTAGTGTGGGCAGAGAACCCTTCGGCTGTTCACACTCTCCAAGTGTGTCGGCAGAGAACCGGATCTCCTTGACAGATCTTCTCACAAGTATCTAGAAGAAGAAGAAAAAGAGAAAGAGTGAAGAAATCCAATTTCACAAGTAGAGATTCTTACCTTAGCAATCCAAGTGAAGCCTTCTCGCTCCAGTGGTAGGAATCCTTCTTAAAATGCTCTCTTCCACTCTCTCCTTAGCTATTCTCCCAAGAGGCACGAAGATCAAATGACAAAAAGATTGGGTGGCAGTCTGATTTGGACTATTTATATAAAAGACAAGTGAAACCGCCCAAAAACTGCAAATTTTCAATTCTGTACGCAGTGGATCGTCCTGTACGATCCTGGATCGTCCTGGACGATTTTACTTAAACGATCTGAAACGACCCATATTGTATATGTGTACGAACTGACTTCGTACAGCTGATCGTCCTGTACGAACTTGGTTCGTCCAGTACGAACGGTTATTACAAGGTCGGTTCTAGAAACTGCTGAAAAACTGTTCTAAGTCGGTTGATCGTTTGAACGAAAATGTGATCGTCTGGACGAAATTTTCCATAAAACCGATCGTCCTGGACGATTGTTTATTTCGTCTGGACGAAAATTGTCCAGTGAACCCATCGCCTGGGACGATGATTTGTTTTCGTTCGGACGAAAAATTTCCAGAGAGCGGATCGTCCTGTACGATATAAATTTTCGTCTGTACGAAATGTTTCCAGTGAACCCATCGCCTCGTACGATGGTCAAAATTCGTCTGGACGAAAATTATCCAGAGAACCCATCGCCTGGGACGATGATAAATTTCGTCCTGGACGAATAGGACTTAGAAAAATTTTTCAAAGCAAGTTCCTATTCGTTCCAAGTGCTCTATAGGAGATAACTGACAGATCGTCCAGTACGATAAATATCGTCCTGTACGATCAGTTTAGAATTTCAAGATCTCCTTATTTGTGTGTATGTGTGTGAGATTTTATTCACTCAATTACAATCACTCCCTTTCAAAATTAAAAAAAAAATTAAACAAAATATCTCATGTTGAATTTGAATTGAAGTTTTCGTAGTCTGGAGTCTGATTTTCCTGAAATGTTAGTACACACAAGAGCAAGTGCAAATCTTCTGAAATTGTTAGGAGATAACTATACATTTGAACAATAATGTTTGGAATCATCAAAACTACAAAAGTTGCATAAATATAACTCATTCAAATAGCAACTATTCAAACAATCTCCCCCCCTTTGATGATGGCAAAACAATTATTATTAGTATGGTTTCAAGTTAAAACACATCTTTTATCTCTCCTAAACTCCCCCTGAATTTATGAGTACATTAACATAAGGAGGCATTAAAGAACAATATTTAACGAACAAAAATATTTTTATTTTTTTCAAAAATTTTAACACAAACTTATAAACAAAACATACCACAAAAAAAAAAACTTACACAAACTAATAATTTCTCCCCCTTTTTGACAGCAACAAAAAGTGAAGAAGAAATAGACAAGAAATGTAAGTAATTGTATGAAAATTCATTTGAATATTTAATCTAAATGGTGATTGATATAAGGTATGCAATTTTCAACTAAAAACATTAGGTCAATCATAGAAATTCAGGAGAATTAAAAACTGATATAAACATTGTAAGTAAGAAGAATTTAGCAAAGACATGATTCAATTTAGACATTTCAATATAAAAAATCATTACAAGATAGATGAAGAAAAAAAATTCTATATTTCAAAATTCAAAAGAATATAAATGAACATAAGATCAATTTGAATTAAGAGATTGAAAGAATTTGGAAAGAAGAGAATTACCACATGTGGCGCTTTGCGCATCTTTTTCAAACTTTTGAGCACATTTTTGTGCATCTATTGATATTGAGTTGTTTTTGTGCCTCTTTTTCATATTTGCGAACCATTGCGCATTTCTTTTGATTTTTGTACTTTTTGTACAATTTTCAAGAGTAATTTAGACTAATTCTTTCCAAAATCAATAATCTAAAATTTCAAATATTTCTAACTACATAAATATTATTTGAAACAAGGAAATACAAAATAAGTAAACATCTAAATTGCAATAATAATTTTAACTTTTATGTAGTCTAAATGAATAGACATGAATTTAAAAATTCTAATTACAACAAGTTATAAACAACTTTTAAACTTAGAAAGACTAGATTTTCTAATGTAGATAATCTCAAATTACGATCTAATTTAAGCACGATGAAGATTAAATAATACTAATGAAATTCATAAAAATTAACCACATTTCAATAACAAATCAATACTGAAACAAGTGCGAAATGCATTGATTTATATGAAAGGATTACATTTCACAGAAATTAAACATAACATAAAGTACAAGACACAACATTAAACAAAAACACTAACAGAAACATTAACATAAACAAGACATAAAAAAAATGAGAAAAAAAACACAACAACACAACAAAAATACAACACAAGATCAACACAAAACACATAAAATCATCTCTACTGTTCTGGAGGAGGAGGAGGAGGAATGCCACCGAAAAGGTTAAAGTAGGAGGCCATCAACATTACATTGGTATTGATATCATGTACTTCATTTCTAATAACACCAATGTCATGTTGTTGCTGCACAAGTTGAGCATCAAATTGATCAAATCTTTTGATCAATATGAGTCTCTAATCGATCAAATCTCTCAATCAGATTCTGATAATCTGACTGAGGTGCAGAGGTATGCTCTCCTTCTTCTTCTTCTTCTTCTGAAGCACTGTCATGTGCTTTCCCTTTTTCTTTTTCTTCCTTGAAGAGCAGTCTAAATGATGCATTGTTATAGTAAACTGGCTCTTCATATTCCTCATCAGGATGCACTATATTGTATTTCTTCTCCAAAATGTAAGTAATCAAGTGCCCTAATGAAATATTCTTCTTCTTCTTCTGATCAGCATGTCCTATTTCTGAAAGCCCATAGATATGATCTATGATGAGTTGGGCTTCATCAATAGGATGTCTCGACATGATTAAAAAGGTTAGACAAGAAAGGAGAGGAGTGATGTTAATCCTATCACCAGCTTTAGGAATAATTGAGGATCTAAGGATATGCTGGATGATTCGGGCATCTTGAGTCATACCTAGACTCTAGCAACATGATTGTCAATAGCATTTCCTCTAATTATGTTATTGATTTGAAACCATTTGAAAGAGTTTTCTGACATTAGGGTGTGGGCTCTATATCCCTCAGTTCTTAATTTTAAAAATGCACCAAGATCGTGCTTGGTGATCTCAACTTTTTGCTTAAAAACAAAAGAACTAATGACAGAGTGGTCAGAATTGAAACTCATGTTGGCAAGGAAGTAATGGTAGGTTTGTTTGTTGTAGAAGTGGACGAGAGAAAGAATGAACTGAAATTGGGTTGAGGCGAAAAGGTGCATTACCCGATATTTCAACTCTGCTGGGATAAGAATGCGAGACGGAGTGATTTTAGCAGAGGCAAAACGAGGAAAAGATTCCTCATTTTCCTTAGAAAGAAAGTTGTCTGGAGCATTCCTATTGGGTTTCTTCACCAAAACCTTTTGTCTCTTGCTAGAGGAGGCCATTGTTGATTTGATGTTGAAAGGTATTGAGAAAGAGATTTGAAAGTGTGATTTTCAAGTTTGAAAAGCCTTCATATTTAAAGAAAAACGATACTTTCGTCCTGGACGAAAATAATCGTCCTGGACGAAACATAATAGTTCGTCTGGACGAAGTAGGTTCGTACAGACGATCCAATTCGTCCAAAATGTAACGGCTTTTCGTATTCAACACAACTTACGATGCGTCCCTTCGTACAGGCTTTTTGACTTGACCGATCGTACAGACGAACAAATTTCGTACAGACGATCGAAAAGTATTTCGTTTTAATGACTCTTGAAAACCGTCCCCTACAATGAAACGACACATGTTCGTCTGGACGAACAAAAAATTTCGTACAGACGAAGTTCGTATTAAAAAACTGTTTTATCCACTCAACCGCCGCATTCAATCGTCCCGACGTTTGAGAGCAAAAAAAAAAAATTTCGTCCTGGACGATCACAGATCGTACAGACGATCCAAAACAAAACTGCTCTAAAAACGGTTTAAATTTTCGCAAACTGTTCCTTTACACATCGTCCCGTACGAAAAATATTTCGTCCTGGACGATTTCCTCCAAAAAATTTTGATTTTTAAATTTTTAATTTAACAAAAAACAACAAAAACAGGAAAAAAAAATTATCAAAAAAAAATATCTCATGTTGAATTTGAATTGAAGTTTTCGTAGTCTGGAGTCTGATTTTCCTGAAATGTTAGTACACACAAGAGCAAGTGCAAATCTTCTGAAATTGTTAGGAGATAACTATACATTTGAACAATAATGTTTGGAATCATCAAAACTACAAAAGTTGCATAAATATAACTCATTCAAATAGCAACTATTCAAACATTACGCATAGGCATCTTTTTGTTCAAAGCCTTTGTAACAAAATTACACTCTATGCTGGGTCCAAGATTAACCCTACTAGAGGAGTATTTTGTAATGCTGGGAATTACCGTTCAAAATCAAACCACGACTGAGTAGAGTGCCCGACTCCAATTTGAGGAGTTTGAGGCCTTGCAGAGCTTTGTCTTTAAGGCTCAATAAGACTCAGAATCGTACGAAACCTAACTAATTGAAGCTTGTGATAAGATAGAGCAACTTAGAACCTTCCAAGTAGGAGACATGGTCTAGGTTCTTTGGATGCATATCTTAGCCTATCAAGAGATCGATGGGAGAGCTTGAACCAACTCAAGACTTTTCTCTTGCCATAGAGACGATCTTTGAGAAAATTTCAATCATTAACTGATCAACCCTGAAGGATGCCACCCGATAATTTCAAACATCGAGGCGGCTCTTCAGGAAGTACCATGCCAGATGAGTGTCAAAACTTAAAATTAGATTAAAAAAAACCTTAAAACCCAAATCAAATCAAATTCAAACTCTTCAAATTCAAACAAATAAAAATCAATCAAATCAAATCTCCAAATTCAAAATCAAACCTCAAGTTCAAAGATCCTTTAAAATCAAATCAAGTTTCAAATTCAAATTCGTTAAATCAAATTTCAAATTTGAACATCCTTAAACTCAAAACTAAATCAACTCAAATTTTAAAATCATTCAAATCTCAAATTTTAAAGTTCAGATTCGATCCTCTATGTAGAGCAAGTTTCCTCTACATACGATCGATCC